>JAUBOD010000136.1:286471-300158 GCA_032353885.1 Nothura maculosa
GGGGGAATGGGTGCAAGCTGAAGCACAGGAGGTTCCACCTGCAGATGAGGGGGAACTTCTTTACTGTGAGGGTGACAAAGCAGTGGAACAGGCTGCCCAGGGAGCTTGTGGAGTCTCCTTCTCTGGAGGTCTTCAAAACCTGCCTGGATGCCGCCCTGTGCCACCTGCTCTAGGGGCCTGCTGGAGTGGGAAGGTTGGACCAGATGATCTCTAGAGATCCCTTCCAACCTTGAAGATTCTGTGAGTCTGTAAATGGCCTGAATTCATCTTTCCTCCTATGGTGACATTTGGAATGATGGAAATGAGAGAAAAAAATTGTAAATAAAGTAGACTTTTTGTTTTCTTTCTTTCCTGCTGTTGCAGGAGATAATTTTGCCAAGCAGCTTTTGGATAAAAGTTTACAAATATTGCTTATGTACCATTGATTTTTTTTTCCTTATTTACTGCTTGGGCTGCTTCTTGATGCACCACAATATCCTATAGTGCTTACTTCACCTCAGCCACCCGAAGAGAAGTAATTATAATTAAAACCAAACATAGTCCATTAGAAGTTTGACTGTAGAGGAAAACTAACGTAAGCAGAGTTTGAAGGAGCCAAAGAGGATATGTTTAGAATCATTATTAAAAAGGACCTTCAAGATCATGAAGACAGTCATAAAAAAAGAATATTTTGAGGTAGTTGTTGAATTGACCTTTCTGAAAGATGAGTGCAACATTTGTCTCACAGTTTGTTGGGAACCTTCTCTGATCTTCATAGCTCTTCATTTATGATAGAGAGGGTCTTACAAGGACAGTAGCCTTGCAAGCCTCTTAGCATCCTCAGATGCAACTCATTGAGTCCTATGGACTTCTCGGATAGAGTTCTCTCAATTAATCCCTGCATCAGTCCTCATTCACAGCTGGTAGCTTTCTTGCTTGAACCCTTGCCCTAGAGCACAGAGGCCTGGGAGATCTTGAAGGGGAGAATCGGTTCCATACTTAATTTTCACTTGATATGGTATTTAATAGTACGCACAAATATAATATGTAACAATGTAGCTTTAAGAGTTTGAGGAACATGAAATCTCCTATCATATTTTCTGTCTGTTTCTATATTGTCATGATTTGTAAAACAGCATAAATCTGCTGTTAAAAATTTAAGATTTAGTGTTAAATTTTAACATTTTGCAGCTATGAGAAATCCCTGTTTTGATAGTTAAGTTCTTTGTAGTTTTAATGTAGTTGACTGGTAGCTGACTGGCTCATATACTGGAAGCTGAGCTAAACTGGAATTTGTTGTCATTGTTTGTAGGATTAGGCTTAGTAAGATAAAAGAAGAAAACAAGTTCTGATTTTTTTTTTTTATATTAACAAAGTAAATCCTCATCAGACTCCTGCTGTTAGTGATTGCCAATTACCTGCAACTGTAGGAGCACAGTAAAACATTGTGTTAATTAGGAAGGCCTGAAAATGCCCTGAGGAATTAACCAAGCATAAATGTAGCTTAAAAGTTTTGTTTCTCCTTGACAGGCATCAAATTTTGTGCAGAAACCACTGATAGACATTCTTGGAAACACCTTCACTGAGCTTCTATGAACATGCTGTTATTCAAATTAGGTAAATTCACCATTTTTATACTAAGAAAAAAACCTTTATGATACTTAAAATATTGCAGCTGGTTGTAATAATAGGGAAGTATGCAATGCCTCTTCACTTTGAATTTTTCATAGTAATATATTGGCTATGTATGTCAAACTCCAGGACATGCAAGACTTCAAGAATAATATATTTTTAAGGGGAGAGGGATTTTCTTGGAGTTTTGTTTTTAGTAAGATTATATAGCTTTTATGCAAAATTTCTGCGTGGCCAATTCAAACCTCCTGAATTTTGCTGTCAAGTTTCTTCTGTTTCCTATGTTACAGCAAATAATAATCACTCACCATAGTAAGCCATAGTTAGTGATTTGGTTAGTGATTATTATTATTATTCAGGCCTCTGAGATGTTCATATCTTTTTATTTCTTCCTGAATAGCATCACTGAAGGTAAACCTTCCTCTCCATAAAAGTACTTATATGTATGTAATATGTTGAGTACTCAAAGCTGCATATTGTAATATTACTCGAAATGAACTTCAGTCTCATAGGACGAATGTCTAGTCTTTTTACTTGGTCAGGTCCATGTAAGGACAACCGGTCTTGAACATCTAGTAATATCTAGCAGATATAAAAGTACTTCCAAAAAGACTGAAAAGCACAAAAGACTGAAAAGCACAGTTTGGTAGAAACAAGGCAATATGTATGTATACTAATAATTGATTTTTTTCCCACAACCAAGTGTATACAGCTAGACGGATCTTCCAGGTGAGTTTCTAGGCAAGCAATCACAAAGTTTTTGTCAAAATGGCAGACCCCATATGAAACAGCGTCGTTCAATGTGTTGGCCATCAGACATGCCGGAGTTATTTTCTTGTACTTTTTGTTGATGCCCTGATTGAATATTTCTCTGACCATAACAAGATGCTTTTAAAAAAGATTTTATTCCCCTTCTCAACTGAATCAAATATTCACAAGGTGTAGGAGATCATCTTTTCAGTATCTAAATACTTAGATAGCAATTTATTACTTGTATGTGGCGGGGAGGAATTGCTGAGAGTAGAGGGTATCTTTTACATGCAGAAGAAATGGAGTGAAATGGTTTTGAAGTGATGGTTATGATGCTGGAAGGATAGCAGCCCGCTTCTCGGAAACATAATGCCTAATTCACCAGATCAATATTTTTTAAGTAAAAAAACAGGATCTCAGTAAGACATCCAATAAAAATTAATCAGAACAGCAACATACCCACAAAAATAATTCAGTTACATTAAATAGAAACATATTGCTTTGATCATTTGTTTAGTCTTAACTCTGAACGAAAAGACTATGTGTGCTCTTCTCACAGTATTTCTGTGAATTTCCTTGAGCTGCAATAATTAATTTATGACCACATTATTCCTGCTGCTTTTCAAAGAGCAAAGAACAATTATAAGCTTTTTATTCTCTCTCAGAGCATAACAAGTTAATTGTGTGTTGGTTGGTCATAAGAGCATCCAGTGTTTAGCTCTTGTATGAACTAAAGGAGATGCACAGATAAGAACAGCAGTGTCTGAGATTCCATTCTTTATTTCTGGGAAAAAAGTAGTAGTATTTCTCTCGTGGCAAATTACTTGGAAACTTACTCAACTAGCAATTCTCAATTAATAACATTGGAATTTTTCTTTTGAGATAAATTAATAAGTAGATATTTCTTTTTCACATGCAACTGGATCAGAGAAAGGCTATTTTATTTTTTTAAGCCTGCAAGGAAGTATCTCCAGAATAAAAATTTCAGACTAATGAATGATGTTGTAAGTTTAAATAAACCTTAAATTATCAATATTAATGATATGTTTTTGATTGGGTTTAGGTTGTACAAAGCTAAGCTTATTCTATCTTTCTTCCCCTTACTTTGGTCTCACATTATTAAATAAATTGTTATTAAATCTAAAATTTCCTTGAAGTCAAAGCTTATAATGAAATTCAACTAAAAGTCATCTAGCCTTATATTCTTGCTGGTTTTATTCTTCTTGTATGTACAGTACATGTGCAATTTCAATGCAGCTTCAGCGTGGACATTGTTGTAAAAGGTTAACTAGAACTTGAAATTTCATATGTTATGATTTACAGAAGAAGAAACCTGAAATTTATTATGATTTTTGGGGAAAAAAAAAGTCAAAAACTTGAATTTAAAGAATTGAGATAAAGTTTTTGTGTGTGTCTCATTGTTTTTTTTCACCTTTATAAGCCTTAACCTGGGTGGAATATTGCTTTGTGCAATAGTCTGCATTTTGCCAATCTTGACAAGTGATAGTAGTGAGCTTCAGAATTAGAGGGAAATCTGCTGGAAATCACAGAATCACAGAATGGGTCAGGTTGAAAGGGACTGCTAGAGATCATCTAGTCCAACCTCTAGCTCAAGCAGAGACCCCCAGAGCATGTGGCTCAAAGTAGCCACCAGGTTTTCTCAGTGTTCTCTTAAGTATAAACAGGCCCAGCTCACTTAGTCTTTCCTTCTAATATAGATGCTCAAATCCTTTAATCATCTTTATTGCTCCACTCTGCACCTTTTCCAGAAGTTCCTCTCTAGAAGATCCTCCTCTGTCTTTTTTTTTTTAAGGTATTTTTATATTTTATTTGGATTCTTGTTCATTATTTTATTCCACAAGAAGATTCTATTTGAGCATCTTAAGTATTGTGCATATTATAGAAAAGTAGTTGTTCTTTGATAATAAATTTTGGAAAGTGAAGATGAGATGAAATAAAGACCTGAAGGATAGGACTATTGGTATAAATTACTCAAGTGAAGAGTAGGTCTATGGGCTTGGCTTAAGTTTTGCATAATGCAGTTGAATGTAATTGAGAAATGTTCAAAGTGAGTATTTCATTAGATACTAGGTAATCTATCTTATTAGAGACTTCACTAATTATCAAGTGGCTGAGTCACTGAGAAAGTCTAAGTTATGTTTCAGAGAACAGCACTTCTTTGAGCATTTTGGACATGTAAGAAACGTTTGGGGTTATTAATGTTAAAGTAACTGTCTTGAAAAAAATTAACAGATTGTTTAAAGTGAATCACAATTCCTTTTTAGCCACAATTATGAATGATGGAACTGTATGACTGTAGCTGTAGCTTACAATAACCCTTATAAACAGAAATAATCTGCAAAATACTACACCTTGAAGACAGGCATTTTGAAGTTAAAACTAAATTTACATTTAAATTCAAGAGAGGTTTGCAGTGAATAGAAATAGTTGAGAAGAGTCCCATCTCTTAACGATTTATGCTAATTCTGAATTAGAACAGTGGAAATGACTTAGGGTTTTGTATTTTGTTTCTTTCCTGATCGTCTTTTCTTCCCTCTCCTTTCGTTCACATTTTACTGCCATGTTGAGTGTGAACGTTATAGACCTGTGCATTGTGTTATGAGCACTGCACACTTATGCAGAGCAAGCAAAGTGCATATAGACTTTCTCTGGGAAGAAATAAAAATAAAAGGAATTTCAGTTCCTCAAGCAACTTAAAGCTTACACAAGAAGAATAATGAATTCAGAACAGGAAGAAAGATAATGAGAAAGATAATGAGAAAGTCATATAACTGAGTCATGCTGCAAGTCAGAAAACAAAATAATTAATTCAGGATTTCAAAGATTAACTCTTAATTACTAGCTTTACCAAATAAATGCTATATAATACTAACAGAGTGCTGAATATTGCAATAGAATGATTGGAATTTGTTTCCAACGCCCTTTCTCTTTCCTTGGATGTTCACAAACTGTACTCACTCCTTGTTCCTGATTTCTTCTCCCTCTCTTTTCTCTCTGCTAGCATTGAGATGTGTTGGAAAGAGGTAAAGTGAGTATTTCCATGCCTGGTGGTCTTTCTTGCCATCCATATGTGGATGGAGTTCTTCAGTCAAATGTGCTGTCCTGTTTCTTTTCCCCTGTTTCTTCTTGTCCCCATGGGTGAAATGTCTATTGCATTTCATTTCTCAAATTTGCAATTACTTGTTCTGTGACTGACAAAAATTCAACTTGATATCCTCTAAAATCCCTGTTCCTGATCAACTACTGTGACGATGATACCAGAGAAAAGGTCCAAAACTTATTCTCCATTCCACCAAATTCTGACCCTTTTAGTCCTTCATAAGGTATCCCTCTGACATAACACATAACGTTATGTTTTTTTTTTCTATAGGTGCTATCTAGAAACTAGAATTAGTATTAACTTGATTTTAGTAGGAGCCACATTAGCTTTCAGAGAATGAAGTAGAGGTTTATTTGCAACATAATTACATTTTAAATTGACTTGGAGGTGGAAAATAGCTAATTCCTTAAGACTTTCTAACAAAGTCTGTGTATCGTTATTTTCTCCATTTTTTTTTTCTCCCTCTTCTCTGAAATCCACTTTCTGCAAAGGACACTCTCCTGAAATGCAGTTGTGAATCCTATGATCATTCTATCAGTAAGGTTTTCTTTCTCCTACAATACACAGAAAACTGTTCTTTGGCACTGAATATTATGGAAACTTTGGAGACTGTTGTTGAAGTTGTTATAAGTTTAGATTTGTTTGAATTATCCAAATTAGTGCCTATGTGAAAAGTACCTATGTGAAAATTCAGGTATACATGTAAATCCAATTTCTTATTTCATCCTAACTAAATGAAAAAGACTTCCTAGAATTAGACTTATGATCCTATGTTTTACTTAATATCTCTGCTTTTGAAAATTGTATTTATATAATTTCCTTCTACAAAGCCTATTTCTGCAATGCCTAGTCATAAACATGACACAAAAACTGAGAGATCTGTTTATAAGGAAATAGAAACAATAGCAATGTTATGTCTTCTGAAAGTATGCAGACACCATTTTAATGAATCAAGTTTATAATTATAGTGCAGTGTTTCTTTTTAGTTGTCTACACACTTCATTAAAACATTAATGTTATATGCATAAGTGTGCTCAATTCTCAGTATATATCCTTGAAAAAAGTAGTAGGTACTTCATTCCTTCTGAATTTCAGAATAAGTGTGGAATGCATTTTTGTAAACTTTAATTATGGGGAAAAAAGATTGTTTCTACAGATCTTTCAGAGTTACGGTGACTGATATTCTCCGAAACATTATCAAGTCACCTCAGCAAGAGTAAATATTTTTCTTCTGAAACCTTTAGTAAATATGAGTAGCATTCTCAATCACTGTCTACAAAAGCAATTTAACTTTAGTTTGCATATCTTTGTCTTCAGATTTTTAATTATATTTTATTATTTAATGAGAAGTTTGAGAAGACTAAATTTGGTTTTGCAATTGTAATCACATTTGTTGAGGTGAAATTTAATTCCTTGAATAATTTAACTTTATCTTTTTTTCACAAAATGTCCCTGGTGCCTTGGCCTCTATGTTTGAACATGAAACATTATGTACAAGATTAGAATATTGTTTGTTATGTTTGAACAAATTTGTAATAAATGGATATTTAGAATCTAAACCTACATCCATAAATCTGTCAAAGTTGGTGTGGATTTCAGAAGTTTAAAATCTCTAGCAGTGCTTCAGAGAGACAGGCTGAAGATGTATCCAGCCTGAACACTTGACGAAGGCAGTGGAGGTAACTAATGTGAAATTGCAGTCAGCAGATATCTTGCTATAGAATGGCTGCAAGACTGGTGGATCCACTCATTCTTTACTGTATTAATGCACTGTGTGTAAGATCCAGTGGCCCTCCAATGGCTTAAGCTCCAAGGAGAGAATGAGAAAGTGCAGCCTGTAGCCCATTTGGAATGGACCTTGATAGGTAGCCACAATGAAAAATCTGATATGTAGGAGAGAGGGTTAAAGCTTAAAATCTGCACGACTACTTGACTGTGAGAGACCTATACTTTGCAGAACTCTGCAATATCAAATTAACGTAGTCAAAGATAGGAAAAGATCCCAAGCATTGTAAGCGAAGGAAAAAAAAAAAGAGAAAGAATTTAAAGTCTTTTTTTTTTTTTTTTTTTTTGCCTTGACCTTGTGGAAAATCATAGAATTAATTTGCAGTCAGATTTCATAGTGACTGATAAAACTGCAGATATTATTTTCATGAGCTGAGTAAATTTATTATTGTGAAGAATGAAAACCAGCCTTTTTTTTCTGTAATGGAAAATCTCATGTTCTCCCTCTTGAAAATCAGCTGTAAATATTATTTTTATATATATTAGTTTGGTGGTAGTAGTGTTCTTTTAAGTCTATTATATATATATTTATAGAAATATTTCTGCAAACCACAGGGAATAAAAGGACAACACTGTTATCACACTTGAGGTGTTTGTGCCCCCATTCCTGTTGTAAATACTCTATGGCACTCTACCCATCACATCTTAAACCAATAAAACCATGTTGGTGAAATTGGCATGAGACATTGTGTGCCATGCGTTGTCAGTAATTTCTTTGTGAGATTTTTTTTTTTTTTGACTGAATCTAAGAACAGGACAAATTACTCCGGTCACATTAAGCAGCTCCAAACTTAGGTCTTTTTTAATCTTTGCTAGAAAAGAGTCTGGCAACATGTTTCAGCCACCCAGGTAGTTCCTGCCACCTCAAGGGAAGAACTGGATCTAGTGTATGTATTCAACTTAATTCTAGTGCAGATGTGCAGCTGTGTTGCTGCCTCTCTACACTCCAGTGCTGAGCCAAGCGGTTCTTGGCATTCAGCCCTTCTCTGCCCTTGAAATAAGCTCTGTGGACTATTCAGCTGGAAGTCTTGGAGATCATCAGACCACACAGATAACCTTTTGGCTTAGCTATTATGACACATTATTTTTATCTTTTGGGATGTGAGATAATGTCAGAACAAGATTTTACCTCCAAGGTATCTTCTATCACACATTACTGATAAGCTCTTCACCTACTGAAATATCAGCTACTTGAATGGTGTGATCTTTCATTTTATGCCTTGGTTAAAAGAATATAAAACTAAAATAAAGCAAAAAGCAAAAATGTTGGAGATGAGGAAATGAAACCTCTTTATTTTCCCATAAAAGAAATGGAACGGCCTGAATGTCACATTTCCATTAGTTAGAGATGCATGGTTTCCATTTATCTTTACATATAATTGTATATATCTAATTTTGCCAATTAGTACTGAAATTTTTCTTTTTCCTTTTGAGAAGACAGAGTAGAGGTGGGGGTAATAGTTTAGCTTAGTAGTAGTTCCAATACAGAAAATGAAATTTTTACTTTGATTTTATCTTAGAGTGATGCGATTCCCATACCCAGATAAGCAGTAGGAGGACAACATTGTTGTCTCTTTTCTTGGGATGATCTAGAAAGCCCTTCACTCAGCCAACTGCACAGTCTTATTCCAGCTAGTCAGTCTGGCCCAGTAAGGGAAACCCAAAAGATATTTGGCCAAGACATTATTTCACTTATGAAATCTCCAATTCTTGCCTGAGAATAACAGAAATTAATAGCTCTGTCTTTGCATGCCTGGGTACTTATATTCCTGCCACAGAATGCTCTTCAAGACTTTATGTGGTATCTCTGCTACATCCACAGATGAGCGTTTCTTTCTGACCACTAGTTTTAAGATCATTGTGTCTTTAGTAGGATTCGTGTCTGAGACAAAAATTTACTTAGGAGTACCTCCTTTTCCCAATAGGTTGCGTATTGTTTTGATGGTGGTAGTGATTGTTAGTGTGTTTTAAGCTTTTGAACAAAGTATTTCATGAAATACTGAATAAAAGCATTATTTAAAATTTAGATGCGTTTAGGAGTTTAAAAACTGTTTTATTGCTTGCAGAGCATGAATGAGTATTATTGTCTAGCAGATGATTTCATAATTGATATTTTTATCAGTGACCCAGAGCTGATACTAGAAGTTATTTTTGAAAGATAATGTACTGCACATAGGACATAGCACAGACATTGGTTATATGATAAATATTGAAAATGACAAGTCACTAACAGTGTATTATAAGATGATTTAGATCAGATACTCATAAATGCCAAAAAACAATATTTAGATGAAAGTTTTTCATCTCATTGAATGATCAAGTTGATGGACCATGCAATGGCCATCACTGCATGATCAAGTTGCACTGACCGTGCAAGAGAATGAGAGAAGTAAGTCTTTACTAAAGACTTGAAAGTCACGTTGTCTACCCTGATGTAGTAGGCCAAGACTTGGTGCTATCCTAAAAAATAAAAGTAGCTAACTCTGGGTTGTATTTAGCATTGATGCTCCAACAGGAACACTGTGGCATTTCTTGCATCTCTGCTTGCAGGAGGAACGATAAGCTGCAATGAACTTAGCTGTAAATATATGCAATGAATTGAAATCTATTGATTTTAGAATGAAAGCCCTAAGGAGCTACTTTCGGTCATCATAGTAAGGTGGAGCCTTGAGGATACTTCTGTTGTTTGGAAGTGTGGCATATTTACTGAATGCTCCCTAATAATTGTTTTTCTCATCAAGAATACAATTAGAAATCTTTATGCAAAGTAGATTTTTAGGGCTTTTGACAAGGAAAAAAACTCCATATACTTTTGACTATGCCATCCCTGAAACTTTCAGTTTTTAATTGGGAAACTTGCTGTTTAGAATTTGCCGAGTTCTCAAACTCTGTCAAAGTCCTTTATTAGTAAACCCTTTATTTCTTTAATTGCATCTAATTGCCTCAATTTGCTAATAACCAAGGCACCATTAAAAACTGTAGTGTCAGATTCTGAGAAGATTTATCCATTGCCTTCAGGTGGAATAGAGCAAATATCTCCAGATGCCAACTGCAAATAGCTGTTCAGCTGGAATCATAGCTATGAAATCCTTAGAGAGTTGTCATCTGTTAAGTGACATAATTTAAACCACTGCTTTGCACAGTGTGACTCTACAAAATGCATTATATTGAAAATCAGGCATGTAAGTGAATAGGCAGAAATCATAATGCCTGTGCTACTGGATCCCTGCGCTACTCTCTCTGCCTCTAATGTATTAGAAATTTCTGAAATAAGATACTTTTCATTTAAACCTACTTCGTGATTAATTAATTTTCTAATTTGTTTTGTTCTTCCCACTAAATTTGTCTTGGAAATATTTAGTAATATTATACAGTTTTAGGGGGGTTGTTTTGTTTTAATAGGGTGTTTGAACACACTTATACTCCCCTGATGCAGAGTCTGTTCACATATTTTTACTCTGTAGTTATTTCTAAGCAAGGAAATAAAGAAATATAGAAAGAATATAGAAATGAAGATTGCATATACTTATGGGAGTAAGCAAAGCAGAGTAATGCTGTAATAATTTTACTACAGTTTTTGAATAACTTCTGGTTTCATTTCTTTTCTAGGATTTCTTGTTTTAAACTACAATATTCTAGATTATAATTGCTGTTAAAGCTAAATGTTAATTGCCAGATAGATTTTTTTTTTTTGATTATACTTTGCTTATTAAAAGAGAGGAACACCTTCTAGAATTATTTAAACTTTAGCCTGACCCCTGGTCTAATGTACCAGCCAGATTGATTTTAATTTTTTGTACTCTCTGTCTGTCACAGATTAGAATGTTAAATAGCTTATGAAACCCAATCATATTTAAGTAAAATAATGTCATTTCCATATTCTATAAAGCAAATTCTGATGTCTTGCCATCTTGATACAGAAAGGATTTTATCTTCTTTTCATTCTACATGCAAACCTACTGTATTATTCACTGCAAAAAGGTCCACAGCAGTAGGGCCTGATTTGTTTATTGCAAAATATACTCCAAAACTAGGACTATTGCTTATTAAGATGCTTACTGTAAATGGTAAATATCTAAACTTGGTGCCAAACATGCTGACTTACCTAGTGATTGGTGGCTTATTTAAATTTGAACAGCGTGAAACATTTTTGCTATATTTATATAATTTGCTGGGCTTAAATTGGAAAGTTACCCAATTGCAAGATTTATGATACTTCTAATTTCAAAGGATACACATCAAAGGCGACTTTTTATCTTGATTTTACATTTTAAAAATTGAGTTGGCTTTCCCCTATAAATAATTAATACCACTAAGAATTTAACATCTGAAATGATAAGTAGCACTTAGCAGTAATAATGTATTGTTTTGCAGCTAGAAGCACATTATTCTAACAGCTGGACTTCAAGAAGAGTATTAGAAGAAAAATGAATTGTCACTTGATTTACTGTTACGGGAAAATGAAAGATCAGGCTCCAGGGCCTCATGACGTAGTTACTTCTGTGCTGTCAGCCTTCCTAAAGGCGAAATCTGTTTCAGACACGTCCTATATCTATGCACCAATCTCTATATTTTTCAGCCCTATCCAAATACCATGGAGAACTGCCTTGCTCTGTGAACCAAACATGACCCTAGAGGTCCAAACCCCGCTCTTTCATAGAAAGTGGTTCAGGAAGTCTTTTAGGGAATTATTACCATTCCTAAAAATTTATTAGGATACTGACAGTGTCTTTCCTTTAATGTAGTCCAGAAGCCACCTTCACTCAGCCAATCACAGACGTGTCTATGTGTCTATTTTTCAGTATGGAAGTGAGCGCAAAGAAGCATAAACCTACCACTAAAAGACAAAAGTTATTGGACAGAGGTGCGTACACAGAGATTCAATTTTTGCTCTCGAAATTCTTTGAAGGAATGAGTTATTCCAATGTTTAGACGCGTTTCTAATTCACTAATCTAGAAAGTCATTCTCAGTCTTTTCTGATATTGCTGAAGCAACAACAGTAAAACATGTTGCAAACCTTGCCTGAGCACTTTTCAGGTAGATAGTGAAGGCTATTTGGCTATTACTTCATTTTAGAACTTCTGTGCTGAATAAGAATCAAACAGAAGCATTTTCTTTTCTTCCCCTTTTTTTTTTTTTCCTCTTCTTCTCCTGCCACCAAAGTGGATGCCCTAATTGCCAGAGATATTTGAGCAGAAAGATCTTTTGTTTTCCTGAAGTCAGACTGTGGTTTTTCAAATAGCTTCAATAAGAGCTTTGTTTTGCCACCACTAAATTAGTGATTACCTAATGAATATGTGTCTTCACAGAGAAATGTTTTGGAGGCAGTGTTGACTGCATGTCACATTTAATTCCTCTTTAGAGGCATATGGTTTTGCAGCTTCAATAGATAAACCATCAGGGGCCCTGTTGGCTATGATAAATGCATTTATATGATTGAGTGTTTTAATGTTTTATATGTGCATTTCAGAAAGTTGATATAAAAACTGATAAACTGGGATATATTAACCATTTCTGAAGAATTAGTTTTAGGATGAGCTGTCTACTAGATGTGCATATATTAAACATAACTACAAAGAACTGAGCATACTAAGATAAAAGTCTGATTTTGATTGCATCAAATGTATGTATTTTTATATACATAGTATATTTTCAAATCTACTTAGAAACATCTGAATAATTGAGGGCAATGGGTTGGTTCAGTGGCTGATCATGAAAAATATTTATTATCAGTCTGAAATAATAGTCCTTCTTTCTCTGCAAACAGAGAAACATTAAAACATACTTTTTGGAGAAGTGGCAAATAAGAGGGAATACTGACAGCCCTAAGCACGTATTTCTTCTATTACCTACTATTCAAAATTGTGCTTATGCTTTAAGGCAGTTAAATAATCTAGGTTTAGCTGGTAAATCATTTAAAGTGAATCTGAGACATGTGCGTAATACCTTTAGGCCAGTATTACCTGTATGATGACTGGTTGCCTATGAGGCAGTTCAATATTTAATATCGTTGCAAAATATATTCCTCTATTAAATAAATTATAGCTAGGAGATTGTTCGCCTGACCCACATGACACTAAAAATTCAGCCCTTTCACCAGGAACAATGACGTCCGGTGAAAGACTTTGCGTAACTTAAAGCTCCCAAATTTCTAGTCACATTTTCCTGCCCAGGCTGCTGAACAGCATGACAGTTCCATCTGTTTCAGGTATGGCTCATGCAGAAAAGCATTTTCTGGATAGAGGTTTCCACCCACTTGATTTTTGCTTGATCCTATCTAGTCCAGTGTCATTAGCTGCTGACTTGGAATGCTTTGCTTCAGGGGCACCAGTGATTTAAGGTTTGCACCTGACGTGTGCACCCTGAGCCTCCACCTTTATATGAGGTTTTCCCAGCAAAGTAGCAACAGTCATTGTATT
>JAUBOD010000136.1:329948-344217 GCA_032353885.1 Nothura maculosa
GAGGTACAAAGGAGCAAGAGAGGGAATCCTGGCTTTATTGGAGCCAGAGAACGTGTGAATTGGCTTCTCCTCTTTATAAAATGCTATGTTTTCTTTCTTCTTCATAGAAATGAATCTAGGATTTTCCGAATCTGCGTGTGTGTGTGTGTGTGTGTGTGTGTGTGTGTGTGTGTGTGTGTGTGTGTGTGTGTGAAAAATATCTCTCGTTCAAAACCAGGGTATATATGCTCTTAAGAGTTGTTTTGATATTTTTTTTTCAGGGAGACATTTCTTTTGATTTCATGTAATGGTTCCTAGCTAGTTAATTTCATAATATCTCTGGAATTTCCCAAGTCGGTGAGGAAGGCTTTTCATTCTTATGCTTTTAAAATGTGGAAAGAAACAGAAGCCAATTTTTAAGAGAGCTTGGGTAGCTAAAATAGGGTGTTTGGTGTTTATAATTGAGGAATTGCAAGTGCTTACTGTTTGAACTGTTGAACTTACAAATAAGCCTGTTGTTTGCTTAGCAACAAATATATGCTGCCGTTCTCTACAGTGATAAAAAAAATTCTATACAGTGGAAAGCTATACAGTGATAAAAATTTCATACAGTAATAAAAGTATTTTTGCTATTGAGCTTTATTTCATCTTTCAAAGTTGTGTAAGTTGCAAAGACCTCTTTATGTTGAAGGTGTAAATCTTGATTTGAAAGCTATATTGAGCTGGTCATCATTCTTGTACAGCCAATTGTTTGAGTTGGCTTTAGGCAAAGACTACTTTGAAGATTGACCTATTTTCTATTTAATGTGGAGCACTAACAGTGCTTTTTTTCTGTCTTTTTGTTCATTATTTGCTGGAGCCATTTCATGCATTTGTTTTGAAAATTTGTTGTGCATTAGTTAGTGGTGCAGACATGCATATGGTTGTTTAGGTAGTGGAGAAACCATGGTCCAGGAAAATCTCTTCTCTGTATTTTTCTCCACAAAAAGAAACCTAAAGTAATGGCACTCAGGACAATGTCACAGTGAAATAATATGCCCAGCATTTTGAGCAGATGAGTGATAGATAAGAAAAGGTTCAACATTCGTTAGTATTTTATAAGGGTTCATTGAGTGCCATAAGTATCTTAACTCTAGGTCTACAGCCTCGGTGCAGATAAAAGTCACAAGGATTAATTAAAATAAGAATATCTGATGGATCTTCAACCCTCCTCTGCTTGGTTTGAGTGCACTCAGAAAACACCTGCTTCTGTTGTGAAAACTGTAATCAATTAACATTTACCTTGGGGTAATTAAAGCCATATGGCTTTGATTCCCTATACAGAGTTTCTAAAAGTCTTCATAGCATTTTATTAATACAGATGATATTGAAGTAGTCTGGATTTCTGTTTTGTAAAAACATATTTTTGACAGGCAGGGTTTCCCTGACATTTTTAGCTTTAGGAACAGCTTGTAGAGTAATTTATGGTTTTAGATGTTTTCAACTTTTAATACCTGTAAATAACATAAGAGTATTGTATCGGTGGGCACTTCTTTTTTCATGCCTGTACACAAATACCAACAATTGTGTCCAACATGTCCCACAACTGATAATGATTTGAGTCTGCAAAGTGTATACTATGTATAATAATATTTCTGTTTCTTTGGTATGCATAAAAATGTGTAGCTACTGCTGTGAGCTGCACGGTGGTTTTCTACAACTGCCATTCCTTTGTACTGTTTTTTGGCATTGCTCATCTTTGTCTTTTTAAGTGCAATCCTGCCATCCTTTCCAGAAAGTCTTGTGTTCTTAAACTGTCACATACATTTATTATTTTAATAAATCTAAAGAAATAAAATGAAACTTTGGATATGGTAATAGACAGTATTAGTAAGAGTGACAGAATGTGTTGCTTAGTGACTACCTACATCTTTTTGACCATTTTAGTTTTTTTGAAATTCTTCTAAAACTCATAGTTGAAACACTTTTATTCACACTGGAAATTATTCTACCTTCTCTCTGGTTAAAATATTCTTTTTCTGAAAAGCAAATGAAATCCTGATTTCTGTTCTCAATCTTTCTTACATGGAAGGGGGATCACGAAATCAGCATAACAAGACATGCAGGTGTTTATGGGGCATTTTGCAGTGGCTTTATCTCCCACTCCCTTTTTGTATCTCTTTTATGTTTTTCTCTCTTGCAGCTTCTCTTTCATTTTTTAAATATAATTTAATATTCCTGGGGAATAGGAGGAAGAATAAGAGCCCATGAAAATGACCTTATAATGTAATTATCAGAGAATTTACCTGAACCAGCTAAACCAGGTAAACCAGCTAAACCAACTAAAATTTTGTTGATTTGATGTGAATTTTGGAATATTTTTAGCTACCTTCAAAACTAAATTTTATAGGCAAGCCATGTATTTTGTAATATAAATTGGCCAATCTCTTCATTCAAGCTATTAAAGTGCATGCCTTTCCATAGACTGACTTCATCAAAATTTTGGGTTTAGTCCCTGGAATATATACTGCTGTGAGGAAATACAGGGTTGATTCATACTCACACTGGAGAGAATGTTTCTATTTGTTCTTCCTATCTATATAAAGCAGTAGTTTACCTAGCCTGATTTTCTGATATGAGAGCTGTGGAGGGAAGGAAGAGAGAAAAAAAATGTTGCAAGGGAGAAAAAAAACTGCTGGAAGGAAGAGGCTGACAGATTTGGAAGAGACTTAAAGGAATAATGACCTTTCTTTTCTCAAACAACTCATGCCATTGAAATTATCATGTTCTTTCCAGTTTTTTATGGTGGTGGCAGGGGGGTGGAATAAACCAGTGAGGTCTAATCCTAACCCAAATTACCAGCACAGAAGCCTCAAATGGAATATTATTAGCACAAGCAAATGTTGCCTCCTCTTAATATGTTAACTGTCCATTTTTGTCAGTACAGTACAGTAGTGTGGTTGTTTCAGTGTTTGCGCACAGAGTAACTACCTGTGGTGCGAAGGCATTAAACTGGGGAATTTTGAGCAGACTTTAAGTTATCAGCATGCTGTTTTCTTTAGGAGTAAACTTTTTCAGAGCAGTCAGAAATTTCAAAGGAAGCTACGAAGAGCACAGCTATTTTAGCTGACATACTACGCAAACAAGAAAATCAGGACACTGGAACTTTTTGCAGGGTTAGGTATAAATAGAAATAGAACTGGCATGTTTCATTTGAGGGAGGAGAAACAGAAAGAAGGGCATGCATACTTGAATACAAAAACCATTATCGTACGTCAGGTTCTCATTTTTAGGGCAAATGTATTTAGAATACAGGGAGGCTTTTCTGGTATATCAGTGTAAGTATGATTCTGGAGAAGAAGAATACAAAAATTACTGAAATATTTAGATGGTCCAGAAAACATTCAATAATTTAACCCAAGAAAAACAAGAAAAAAAAAACTTTGGCAGAATGCAAGAATTAAATCTGGTATTTTAAAGATGGTGTCTATTTTTATCCTTATCTGATCCCCTCCATCATTCTTCTTGGAGCTTCATATGTTTGCAAGAAATATGGCTAGGATCTTAAATGCAACAGTACTGCAGTGCACAGTTCTGAGAACATATATGTGCACTTAATAAGAATGATAGCTATGGGGAAAACTATGCAATAATGGAACAAATTATTATTGTGGCATAGTGCAAAAGGAAAAGGGAAGTTGAAACTTGTACAAACTATGATAAAATCAGGAATTTCATAGTTTCTTGACTGCTGTTTTAGCACCACTTCATTTCTTTACTTTGATTTCCAAGTTTAAAAAAAAAAAGCAAACTGGGAAAAGAACTCTGTATGTTTTATTATACAAAATAATATTTACTTTGGCAAGGTTATTGTCAGGGAAACAGCTCATATTCCCAGTTCAATTTCTGCCATTTAAAGAGAAGGATTAATTGGTGGATGTAACAAGCTTGTGACTGTTGTATGGACTTAAGAGTAGATACAAATAGCAAGAATTGTTTGGCAGCATGTTTTATGGTTGCTTCTGATGGCACTTTCTTTCTTGCTGTATACACCCTGCAATATTTGGTTCTATTTCTCATTGTAGAGGAAGTGCATTCTAGAGGTCAGGGATCCTTTGTCTCCCATATTATCTCATTTTCTTAGTGCTCACTTTCTTTTCAAGTTCTGTATTCAACCCTGGGAGAAGAATTCACAACCTGACAGGGTCCTCCTCATGCTGGTAGAAGTCTTGGAATCTAAGTCTGTGTCCTAACATATAGTTCTCACTTATTTTAAAAGGAATTGTGTAACATACTTCAGATATTTTTTCCCATTAGAGGAACAACCAGTAACAATAACGCTTCTGTAATTTTCAAACAGCTGCTTCTTCCTTTTCCTTTAGTCCCGGACATTTTTTTATTTTTTTTTTTTTAACAACACCAAACATCTTTAGAGTGCTCTCTCTTGTCTTCTTTCTCACTTCTTGGATGTTTTTAAGAGAGGATTGAAAAACTGTAGCAAAGATTTTGTGAAATTGCGCATCCTTTCTCAGCTGTCTGCCAATCCCCCCAAAATATATAATCAACCCACAGGCAATTTGAATACCTGGTGTTTACATCTTTCACAGATGAACATCTGCTAATGGGAATGCTTCCCTTTCTTCAGGGATTTTGGAGCATTATCTAGTCAACACTGGTTTGAAGTGTTGATGTTTTGGGCTTACAGTAAAGACTATAACTATTTAGTTGACATTGCTAAGCTCATAAGCTTATTTGAATGAGTGTATACCCTTCCTCCAACAGAAATGGACATATATATGAGCTGTTTTCAACACTTTTGATTACAGTCCTTTTGCAGTTCTGGCTGCTTCTCAAAAAAAACAGTCAATGCTCTATGACAACCGAGAACTGTAGAGATGATACGTGTCTTGTACACTGATTAATATTATAAAACCTGCCCAGGTAAAACCTTCTCAGAAACCTGGAGAGCTTTACGCTGCATCATTATAGTTTGGAAAACATATACTGATTAAAACAGAAATCTGTTGAGAATTGAAATATGCTTCCCTAGGTCCTGTAGCAAAGAAGAAATGATTACATAGACAAAGATTGCAAGTTAATGAATGTAACTCCTTTGCAAAAAGAAAGTGGCAGTGGAGGGTAATCATCTGAACCTTGAAATTAAACCCGGGGAGAGATGTTGGTATAATACCCTTGGTGGTCTTCATCATTTACACTCTTCTTTATTTTTGGATTTCTATTTACATTCTCTTCTGTACCTTCAGTGTGTAGGTATAAAAGTTACTACTAGCCTGGCATCATTAGGTCAGGTGAAGGAATCTTATCTCTGTACAGCAAGCTGTTGTACCCTATAGTGCTCCATTGTCATTCATCACTTGAGCAGTTTTCAAGAAATCTTTATTCTATATTCACGTTTCATCGGGCTGCACATAACAAAAAACTTCAGGACAATTCTCCAAGGTTTTCTGAGAAAATCTTAAAAGATTGGAATCTATGATTCCTAATTCTTTATTATTCCTAATCTACATTTTAAATGCTATCACAGTTGTTACTTGAACTCATCTTGGAATAAAAGATAGAGACTGAATAGACATCACAATGACATAATTTACAAAACAAGGATCCTCCAGGTTGCTGCGCTCCTACTCTGGATCAGATCCCAGCTATACAGCAAACTCAGAATTCCCCTGATGGGATATTATTTTTGAATGGGTGCTAGAACAGAAGAATATGATTTGACCTCAGAAGCCAACTTATCTGTGATATGCCTCTGGCTTATGACCAGAAATAAAGAGAAAAGAAAATTTGTGTCTACTGCGCTAATCGACATGGTATCTAAATAGAAGAGATTATTGCATACTTGCAGCAAAAGCACATTTAATTTTTGCTGTACATCAGTGCTAGTACATATTTAGAATTGCCATGCTTCTACTAACAGAGGCGGAGAGGCCAGGACCATGAAAGCATGGACCTGTCTGTAGAACATCCACCATTAGTGTGGTTCTGATTTTACAGTGCGGCTAGAACAAGTCACACAGAATCACACTTTAGCCGCGTCATGCTTCTCAATTTTCCTCCAAGAGAAGATTAATGCAGGATAACTCACAGTTGGATTTATAATTTCTCCAAAAGAGCAGAAATCTGGAATGAAATTAATATCTAAATAATAGACTAAATCTAGAACAGAATGAATGTGTTTTCAGTTCTGTGTTCCAGAGGGTTGGGAGTAGGTCAGTATACACTTATGCATTCCTATGCATGCCCCTGTTTCAGTTTCTACTTGCTAGGTATGTGGTCCGTTGCTTTGAATATTGCAAAAACTGTATTTGAGTTTAGGATTCTGGTAGTTTGCATTAAAGCGCTTAATCTTCTTTTATTTTTCATCCTATTTCTTTGCTTTGTTTTCATAGCTTTTTTCTTTAGTCATATTCTTCAAAGAATTTATGCATTAAACTGGCAAAGTAGTAGGAACACAAATCCAAATACTCTTAATATTCATAGCTTTATTATTATAATCTATTTTTTTCCAGATGGTAGAACTTGAAGAGAAAGAAACTACTGAAGTTTTTTCCATAGTAACAGACTTTAAATGCTACTATGAATTTGAAGTTTTTGGCTGATGATGGCATGTGACTTTCAAGAAGACTTGACTCCATCTTTGCTATTGTGTAATCACACTTACTATTGCTGCTAATAGATAATACCAATTAATATCATTATAAATATGTTTGAACACATAATATCTAAATGAAATATGAAGAAGGTGATGAATAATCAACAAAATAAAAGACTTCTCACCAGTAGGCCTTTAAATACTTAATGTTAGGCACATTTTGAACAACTTAGAGAAGTGAACTATAAAAAATGTATCCATACATTGATTCATTTTCATTACTTAAGATAAATAGTGAATATTTTGGAAAAAAAAGTAGTGAACATTTGAAAATCCTATTTGAGTTCTTTTTGCATGAGACTAGGAAACCAATTTTGAGTACAAGAGACAAAAGCCCTGTCTCTAGTTGAATTTGAAAGCCATCAGTATTGCACAGCAGACTTCAGTTTGCAAGGAGAGAGGATAATAATAGCATTTTTAAGATATTATGCTGCATTTGCCAAAGCTCTTTGGTGGCCTGAGCAAAGGGCAGATTGGAGCTTAGGAATCATTCAGATCATAGGTTAAAGAATCAGTTCCTGTCTTGCTGCAATAAAATTTTGTTTTATTTTATTTTACTTTTTGATTGCCACAGGACTGTTACTTATCTTCTTGCTTAATAGTTCATAGCCTGGTTAGAGATATAGATTTTAATTCCCTTGGGCTGAACTGAGAATAAAACTATGTGTCCTACTTCTTAAGCATATGCTCTACGTATTAAAAAAAATATATGCAAAGCAACAAGCAGTACTGACAGAATCAAAACATTTAGTCTCAATGCTGTATTTGCCGGCTGATGTTAGGAACCACCACAAATAGTTAACAAATCTGAAATTTCTTTTGTTAGCAGAGAGGTGCTTGGATGTTCAGTTTAACCAAGATAATGCCATGTTAACATAAGGACATTGCCAAAATTTCCAAGGACTAAATATTTTTCTGGGGGGAAAAGAAACTCATAAAGCATAAGATACCTGAGATACCAAGTTTTGAGTTAAATACATAGCTTTGGGCATAGGACTAGCTTTGATTTCAAAATGAAATTCATGAAGACACTTCAGTTCTTCTCTATAACTTTTGACTCCTTAGATAAATTTGAACAAGAGTTATTGAAAGTTGTATGATTATTCTAGCAATTATTTTAAGAATTAAATTTCATTTTATGCCAGAGGCATTTTTGTAGAAATCAAACTTGGATCCTTTATGAAAAGCATCTTCTTCCTCGGTTTCTCTTACTGTAGTGATCCTAACTGAATGACATGGTACATGGAGGAGTTAGTGATCCCCTAAAACTTTTCCTTTTGAAACTGTTACATTGTTTTCCTAGCAGAAAGATAATTTAAAGGGTTTTTTTTGTTTGTTTGTTTGTTTTGTTTTAGTCCATCAGACAACTTCAATTGAATGCTAATATAAAATGGATTAATGGAACTTTACTCCATTAGCTAATGTTTTGAATAAAGAAGGCAAAATTATGACTCAAGAGATGTTGACAGAATTTTTCTCCAAGCATATTTCTAGTGTAACATCAGTAGGAAAGACAGCCATCTGTCCAAGTGTTTTTCTGTAAGGATATTCAGACTTGTTTGGAAAACAACCAGGCTCTCTCCTTGTAGAGGCTGGCAAATCTGAGATATAAAATGGAGTCATTTAACAGATTGAAGGTCTTTATGCAATTCATGAGACTGGAATAATGGGGAGGGCAACTGCCTTGGCAGTAAAATTGAGTCTATGCCCTGTCCTCATCAAATAATGATAATGGTAATCCTTAGTTCTTAGTGCTTGATAGCTTTTTAAATGTTAATATGTACAGTAAACCCTAAACTGAGGCAATATCAGCTGCTGCAACTGCTATTAAAATTCTTATTAGTATGCATATCCTGAAATATTAGTGAATGATGTAGATTTCTTTTTTCTCTTCATTACTTTGATGCTTTTACTCCTTGCATATTTCCTGAAATGTGTTTCTTTCCTAAAGACACTGCAAATGATGTACATATGTGGTATCTGTCAATCTGTCAGAGCAATGAATGTGAAATGAAAACTCCTTTTTTTCCTTTTTTTTTTTTTCTCTGGGGCTCAGGACTCAACATTTTGCTTATGTCTTTATATGCTTAGAGTTTTGGCAAGTGATTGTTCCTGCTGATGTAATTTTGAACTTAACTTTGTAGCTGGTGTGTGGAAAGTTAAAGGTAGATCAGGAATGAATTTAACTGTAATATTGATCTTGTGATCTCATTATATAGTTTCTTTGAATACAGCAATCTCGTTAGATGCAAGAGAATATTTTTATCCTGTTGAAAATTTAATGATGATTCTTTTTACATTAGGTTGAACACATCCAACCTAACAGCCATAGATTTTCTCACCTGACGGCCCCTTATCAGAGTTTATAACTAATTTACAAGTCCTTGAAAACATACAAGAATGTTATGTAGTGCTGTAATATAACTGAGTCTACTCTTCATAAAGAAATCTTTCAGATTTTGACTTTGCATCTATTTTTTTTGTTTTGTATATTTGAAATGAGCTTTTTTTGACCTCTATTAATATTTTAATAGAGATGACTCATTTTGTTGGTGGGAAGAGGAATGAGGCTTACCAAAGGGGTGGAGGAGAGAAACCACCATGGAAGTTACTGGGTTAAGGATCCAACCCATGTTATACTGGAAGCCAGATTAATGAATAGTTCGGATCTAAAATTCACTGGTTATAGCAGTTCAGCCATTTCATCCCTCAAAGAACTTTTTTTCAAGGAGATGGGACATTCATTTCATAAATATCAATAGGCTTGGATATTTTTCACGCTAATGAATGAATTGACTTTTTTTCTTAATACATTTGGGCCTACAATGTGAGTCAATGTTTTCCTTGGATACCCTGTGATATCTTCTGTTGTTGTGAAAAGTAGTAGGAAAAGAGGTTACTATCTAAGATTTAATTTGTGTCTTCAGATTATGTAGAAATTCATAGTTTGAAACCAAACTATGTATTGTGCCATCGGAAGATAGTAAAGCAATTTATAAAGGAACTGCCCTGCATGAAGAATGAATGATATTTTTTAAGGACTGCTGCTTTAAGGAAATGGTATTTTTCATGTTATTTTTTAATCTCTATGGAACAGGATCATATTCTGTAGAGAGGAGAAAAAAAGGTATATCTACAAACTAAAAATGAGAAATTCATAACATTGCAGTTGCTGTACTTAATCCATAATCTAGAGGGAATCTAAAAAGACATTCAAATTATATTTTATACAAGATGCATGCATATTAACAGCCTCTGAAGTAGCCTTAATATGTGGCAATAGTGACTCAAGAAATCTGTGATTTATAGATTAAAGACAGCCAGTGTGGATTCTAAGTATTCCTTAGGGCAACAGAAAGTAACAGCTTATTTTACTTTCTCTTTTATAAAGGAAGAGAAATAAAATAGGAGGATCAGGAGACAATTTCACACTTAAATTTCTAAACAGATTAGTCACAGAGAAAATGAGTTCCATTTTTATTTGATTAATGGAATTGTATTCCCACATAATGTGCTGTTTCACGTATTCTGTGGTGTAAGAATACCAATTTAAAGTCCCCAATTGGACAAAACTAGGCATTGCAGATGTGAAGTATGTGTTGTTCAATTATAATAATTATAGAAAGAAGCAAGTTATTAAAAACTAAAAGTAACTGAATGCACCAATTCATATGATTCATGTATTATTTTTGTGTTTTCTTTGTTGGACAGACAAAGGATCAGCTAGTTTTAAGAACTCTTAGGCTGATGGTGACATTTGGACCTTTATATGTCTAAAGTTTGTATCTTTGAAGAACAAACAATCCCTGACAGCTGGCCTTGTGATAAAGCCTGATTTTGCCTTGAGAAAAAATGCCTGGAAGTGATTTATTGGCCAAAGTAATTTCCTCCTAAATTGTAGCAATTAGTATAAATATGAATTATCAGCATGCCAAATATGCCCCTACTTTCCCTTAACCTTTAGAAATGCATGTATAGGTGGACATACAGAACAGCTGAAGCAAAGGCAGCTCAGGGACACTGATTTGAAATAATTCATTTTTTTCTCATTCTCAGTATTGAAAATGATTTTAATAATTAAGAAATGTTTCTGCAAGCCCAGACACTCAGTAAATTATAAAAAAATTGTAAAACAAAAAAATCAGCGCTGCACGACTGAAGCAGGGTTTGTTATATTTGGCTTAGATTTTATATGTAATGGAAAAGAGCCTGTGCCAGAGACGTCAAGGACCAAGCCTGGTCCAAGTAGTACAGTGCAGTGTGCAGCCAGTGGGAGTCCTAGGAATCTAAATCCAAAAAGACCCTGGGAGAAGTTATCAGAATTTCCAGGATTTGTCCATATTTCTTCTAAATCCATTTATCCATCTACAGACTTAGTCTTTATTTCCTTTCTCAAAAGCTGTGATTTTAAACACAGCTGTATGTTCTCCCCATACTGCCACCTGAAAATGCTGAATTATCTGAAATATGGTTGGTCTTTGACTTACTAAGTGAGAATGATTCTCAGTTCATTATAAGTAATATTTTCTTTTCCTGGAGTTATTACTAATAATCTAGTTTAAATATTGCAATTTTAACTGCTTTTCTGTTTAAATTGGGTCTGAATCCAGGTTTCTCTTCCCAAATCACTATTTCACAGGTAAGATCATACTACCACAACTGTGTTCTGTGATGATTTTTGATATTTATTCTGAAACAAATGCTGTTTTTAATGCTGATAATGATTTGAGACTGGCATTGCTGCCTTTTGAATTAGAAACGGAAGAATGAAGAAATTTAAGGTAATTTAGGATTTTCAGGCAGTAATTGTCATGGAGTTGAATGAAAGACTTAAGAAAACATTTAGATTATTAGAAATCCATCACCTGGTGACTGAGCTTTTCCTTCAAACAATCTGGATTTTAATAAATTTAAAAATACATTAAATTTAGTAATGCAATTGCCTCTGACATTACTAAAACGATTACTTATATTTTCTTCCTATGCATCAGATTGTGAAAGACTTAAGACTGTGTGAAACTTCCATCCTGTTTATCACTTTGTTACAACTCTTGAAGCTCACCTCTAAATCATTCCATCCTGCCGAGCTCTAGTTTGGGAGTGCCTCCAGATAGCATGAATCACTATTGGAGAACTGAGTGAATCCAAGTAAATGTCTCTATTCCTGAAAGAGTATCTGTAGATACTTTAAACAGTGCATTAGGGGAAAGAAAATTTGAAGCAATAAAAGGCAGAGATGTTTCAACCTTGAAGGAAGACCATTGCATTGTAACATCTTCCTACAAAGACAGAAGGCCAAAATAGTTGATGCTAAGCAGGCATACAAGGCCAAGTCGACATAGGTTGAGCTTCTATCCTCTTCTGCTATATCTAAAATATATATTAGACATGGAGAAGCAAGAACCTTCAATTTTCTATATAAAACAAAAAGTAAGAAGCAGGTCAATGTTTGTGTTTTGGATAGCATTTGAAATTGGGTACTGTGTTATGTGTCTCTCTTGCAACCAACTTCTCAAATGTAAATCTGTTTTTTTGGGGGATTTTTTTGCACTTGCTTGGGAATAACATTTCTTAAGAAGTTTTTCTACTGAACTTAAAGTAGAGAGCATTGCTTTAGATGATGGATGAATTAGATAAATCACTCTGAGCCATGCATCATGGAGAAGTGGACTTCTATGACCATGAAGGAGTTTACCTGAACTGTGAAATCCCTTGGCCAAGGTCTCTATCTACCTGATGGGACTGACTGCCTAGGTGGTTGCCTGTCAAAGCAATTAAGAGGACAAAAAAAGGCACAGCATTTGACCTATTTCCTTCCTTTTGGTAGGTGCAAAAGAGTAGTTTACAGTGGGAGCATATGACAGACACCAGAAACCCCTTCCTCTTGTACATAGTTATACCTGTAGAAAAAGGTGCTTATGGCTGTTGCTATTAGGAACTGTGATTTTATTTTATTTTTTTTTAGCAATTATTATGCTTACTTGTTTTTAATCTATCAAATATTTAGAACTCCAGGGGAATCTATATAAATTCTATGCTTCCTTGAGACTATGAAAAACTTTCCATATTTTTCTCGAGCAAATTTGAGAAATTAGCCTTGAAATGGGCAGCAGAACCTTGCCTGCAGCAAGAGAATTTTTAAGAGAAAAAGCCAAACAAGGAATATACTGGAGGCTCAGGTTTGGGTCCTGTCCATTTTTTTGCCTTCACCCCATAGTGCAAGTCAGATGTTTGGTATCTGTCCCTACTTGCTCACCCAAGCTTTTGCTCCCCATAGCCAAGCTTTCTTAGTGGGCCTGTAATATCAGGGTCTCTGCTCCCAGAGGGATGCTGAGAAAGGGCAAGATTAAAAGCAGTATCCTGTTCTTTGACATTGCTTAAAAGAAGCATTGTATCAAAACAACAGGAGAGAGATGTATTTGGTGTATGTTGTTTCTTTTCTGAGGACTATTGGGAACTTTCTGTATGGGCAACCTTTTGTGGTGAGGATGTTATTTTGAACAAAAAACCTTCCCAGTTTTGAAATGATATCTTCCTTGTCTTTTATAGACACAGCATGTAAAAATGAAGAAAAAATATAGATACAGATAGTGAAATGGAGTATCTCCTTGCTACTTCTATGTCAAAATGAAAACAGCATGGAACTCTATTTTATGTGACAGATAGATAACAGGTTTTGAAAATCTCCATTTCCCTCTATGTATACTATAACTAGTGTTGTTATGCTTCTGCTGTCAGAAATCATTTTGTATAATTTATAAGACATGAAAATTTGAATGATAATGTAGGTTATAGTTAGGTTTTCTTTGTCTTTTGCAAACTTAAAAGTTGTTTTATTTATTACTTCGTGCAGTAAGTAATACTGAATTTCAGCAGAATTGTTGCAAACTGGAAGTCATCCTTTTCCCCTCAGTACACTTGGTGCTTGAGAAGTGCTCACCAAGAAAAAAACACATTATTAAAACACAGATTTAAGAAAGACCCCTGAAAACACAAACTCACAGATGACTAACATTCATTTGAGAGTTCATGGAGAGGCAGGGAGGTGCTGGAGGACTGGAAGAAACCAACATCACTCCAGTGTTCAGAAAGGGCAAGAAGGAGGAGCTGGGAAACTACAGGCCGGTCAGCCCCACCTCCGTCCCTGGAAAGGTGATGGAGCAGCTCATCCTCGAGAGCATCTCTAGGTATGTCACGGAAAAGAAGGTGATCAGGAATAGTCAGCATGGATTCAGCAAGGAAAAGTTATGCTTGACAAACCGGATAGCCTTCTACAATGGAATGATCGGCTAAATGGACAATGGGAAAGCCATGAATGTTGTCTACCTTGACTTTAACAAGGCTTTTGACACCATATCCTATAACATCCTGATAAGAAAGAAGTGTGGACAGTGAGGTGGATTGAGAACTGGCTGGATGGCAGAGCTCGGAAGGTGGTACTAAATGGGACCGAGTTCAGCTGGAGGCCTGTGGCTGGTAATGTCCCCCAGGGGTCAACCTGTTTATCAATGTTTTGCTGTTCAACCTGTTTATCAATGACTTGAATGAGGGCACAGAGTGCACGCTGAGCAAGTTTGCGGATGACACCAAGCTGAGTGGAGTGGCTGACACTCCGGAGGGATGTGCTGCCATCCAGAG
>JAUBOD010000136.1:344317-387428 GCA_032353885.1 Nothura maculosa
CCTGGCCTGCATCAGGAGGAGCGTTGCCAGCAGGTCGAGGGAGGTGATTCTGCCCCTCTACTCAGCTCTGGTGAGGCGGCACCTGGAGTACTGTGTGCAGTTCTGGCCCCCCCAGTATAAGAAGGACGTGGAGCTTCTAGAGAGGGTCCAGCAGAGACCAACAAAGATGATTAAGGGACTGGAGGATCTACCATATGAGCAAAGACTAAGTGATCTGGGCCTGTATAGCCTGGAGAACAGAAGGCTGAGAGGGGATCTCATCAATATGTGTAAATCTGAAGGATGAATGTGGAGAGAATGGGGCCAATCTCTCAAGACCTTGGTGGTGGCCAGTGATAGGACAAGGGGTAATGGGTGCAAATGGCAACACAGGAAGTTCCATTTGCATGTGAGGAAGAACTTCTTTCCTGTGAGGGTGACAGAGCCCTGGCACAGGCTGACCAGGGAGGCTGTGGAGTCTTCTTCTCTGGAGATCTTCCAAACCTGCCTGGATTTCACCCTGTGTCATGTGCTATGGGTGTCCATGCTGGAGCAGAGAGGTTGGACAAGGTGATCTCCAGAGGTCCCTTCCATCCTCAACTATTCTGTGATTCAGTGATTCTGTAATTCAAAAACTTTGCCTGAAGTATTTACTGCTGAAAAAAATTAAATAAAATTGGAGCTCATTTTCTATAGGAAATACAAATCACATTAGCTGTTGCAATTCTGTTGACTGAAAGCAGATCTACTAGCTAATCTTAGACATCAAATTTTGATTTGTTCCTTCCCACATCTGATGGGTAGCTCTGCATGTTTTGTCTACAAGTATAAGTTAGATTAAAGCATTGTACTTTATAATTTTTAGCACAATTGCTGAAGTTATTGAATAAGAGACCTGGAGGCATTATATATTTTTCAAGAGTTTCAAGACACTGTGAAGTTATTCCCAGCTACCAAACCAGCAAAAATATATATTTTTTAACTATCAAAATAATGTGTATATATATACACATTAGGTATAGGTTTCCATATAAAGATGTCCTAGTACAAGTGGATATGGCAATCATATCAGTTACATGGAAAGATATTTTTTTTCACCAGGCAGTTATGTAATAACTACTCTGAGTAGAAGATAGTCAAAAATAAGAATATATAATATTTTCAGAGGATGAAAATATGTACCAGAGTTCTGTGTGTGCATTGTTTTTTTATTATTATTTGTTGGAGATTTTCTTTGTTTGTTTTTGTTTCCTTAGGTTTAACTGTAGGATCAGTTACAAAACCAGAGTTCAAGTGACTTTCCACTTTATTGCCTGGGAATCTCATGTAGTCAGGGTGCTAACCATCTGCATGGTTATAATCCCCCATGGCAAAATGGAAAAACTAAAAGCAGAAGAAATGCGCTCTTTAGGGGAGGAATTATGGCACAGCCTGTTGCCAATTAAGAGGTTGTTACAAACATATTAAATTCCAACAACACCAAGTTTGACTGACAGAGCAGTTTTGCCTTACAAAGATGCTGCTGCCATTTAGGCAGCCCAAAAGTGTTTTTAGTTCACTACTTCAGTTTTTTTCTGTAAAACATTATGCTCTTTAGGCTCTATAAGGGCTTCAGTATAAATGCTACCTCATATAAACCAACATAAACTGTTTAAATCAATGTACGTTGCTATCTGACGGGAAACTGAATCCTTTAAATTGATTCTTGTTGATCTGTGCTACTTTAAATAAGTTGCTTTAAAACCATAACAAATGTGACAAACTAATGCACTGTTAGAGCCTAAACAAACACAACTTCTAATACAGTTTCTTCCACTTTGCCATAAATCTTTGGGAGAGAAATAGATAAATATTGGAAAACTTCCAATTTCCCATTAGATTCTTTGGCAGAATAATATTTCTGTACTCACAAATGTAATTAAAAATGCTCTGTTCTTTGCTACCAAGAGTTGGTCAGTCCTATGCTCTGCCTCAGGACACCTCTCATGTACCAGCTGATGGTTTTAGTCAAGATGCAATCTAAAAAGCAATGAAATGGTCTGGGTTAAAAAAAAATTATATAGGGGGATTAATAGTTTTTCATTAGATTTTTTAAGTCAGATCATTTCAGTGGTAGAATGAGATCAAGGGGCAGAAGCAGTGTAAACTTCTTTGCTGAGACAGGAAAGAAAATGCCAAGCTGCATTCTGAGAGAAGACAAATAGTAATGTTGTCATTCCTGTTGCCTGAGCTTGAAGAAGCTGAAAATGTAGTCTCATAGTTGAAACCAGTCTTAGAATATATTGGTTTTAGTTCAAGGGTTATCTAGGTAGGTCTTTCTATTCTTATTTGCTTCATTAGTTTTATTTTTTTGCAGCTAAATAATATGATATGAAATATTTTCAGTTAAATATTATTAAATATTTTTAGTATATTCATATACTTATGCAGGTCTTAATACAGAAATGTAAAAACTATGCAAACATTAACAGAAGCTAGAATTAAATTATTTTGGCAGTTTAAATATTTTGAAGGAAATTTGTCCATATGTAATGAATTGGAGGACTGTGAATGCATCATGTGACTGATGAATTCTGCAGGTTGTACTAGTGATACAGGGTCTGTGTTTTCATCTGAATGTTGTCTGTTGAAAGACCCAATACCACTCAACTTTATTTATTGCATGCAATGGAAAAGTATCTGGTATAGGAAAATTACAAAAAAAAAAAGAATTGTGTCTAGTTAGAGAGTAAAGGAAAAAGATAATTTGTTAATTATTTCTTTTAATACGCAGGACGTGTGTGTAAGAGTAAGTGGTAACAATTACCTACAGTTACAAAGTCGACACTGGTGCCATTGCCACTGAAAAATAATATGCTTTTCTGAAAGGGCATATACTGTCCCTGAACTATAAACCTTTACACAGAACTCCATTTCCTTTATTTTGATCTTTAGAGTAGGATTTTGTTTAATCTGTGATTGGTGAGTCTCAAAGACAATTTTCTAGCAGAAAGGCAATTTATTGAACTGCTAAGTTGTGTCCCACAATAATAGTGAGGATGAATATCTTTTCACAGATGAAAGCTTTTTCAGGAGACCTACAACAAATTATGAGCTCTCATACTGGCCAAGTTTGTGTCATACTGATGGCAAAGCTTCTTATTGAATGTTTTACAAGGCTAAACAGAGTACATAGCAAAGCTGGAGTTAATAGTTTTCAAGGTCACTTTATAAATGTTGATCTCTGAGAATTATAGGTGAATGCATGATGTGTAGAGGATTTATTTAATTTTGGAGTACTTCCTATCTCTAGTGTTGAAGATGCTCCAGATTTTGGACTGATGCTTCATAACTTATGGTGATAAAAGATATACACTTCGTTAAAGAAGTGTAATTCAGATGAAGATCTTGTAGTGGTTATGCCTGATGGTGTGGAAAGCAAAGGTTATTCTGTGTTGTTTATTATAAGTTTGTTAAAAAAACTGAAGATTCTATAGCAACCAGATGGGAGTCAGACACCTTAATCTTTTTTATGTGAGCAATCTCTGTTTATTAATAGAATTATTTTCTTGTTGTTTTCTGGCTAATTAATGTGAGAGGATCACACACTCCTCCCTCAGGTGGGAGGACAACATGCATTATTTCCCTCGAGAAACTGAGAGCAGAGTCAGAAATTGTGGATGGTAGAGGAAACTGAGAGGGGAAGAGGTTTCACAGATGTAATGTCACCCAAAAAAAGCAGAAAGACCAAGAAGAGATAAGGATATGAAAAAGTAAAACTGATCCTTTCTTATGAAAAGTTGAGAGACTGCTTGTACACACATCCTTTCAAGATGTGATGAAAACTGGAACTGGCCATGGGGAGGACTGAAGGTGTAGAACAAGGTTCCATTATTAAAACGTAAGAGTTAAAATATTTTTTTCTCCTACTCTCTTAAAAGAGTATATGGAGAAGCATTTGACTCTTGCAGCTAGTTGATCAAAATTGATTTTTTTCCATAACTTTCACAGATGTTACTTTCATAAGTGCTGCAAAGACATTTCTTGGGCTGAATCTTTGTGCTCAACAGTTGCTAAAATAAATGCTGAGACCTTTGTCATAAATACTGGAGTCCGAGGCCCTGGGCTATCATGATCAAGAACATTTTCTAAAATTAAGAAAATCATACTATTCACAATAGGTACTCCTAGGGATAATTAGAGGATTAACTCTAATTCCTGTTCTTATTGTCATTTTCTTTTTGATGCCTTGATCAAAGCTTCCTTATTCCTCATGCTAAACATGCGTAGAATTGATAGTGCTTCCATCAGACAACTGCAGTAATGAAACCTAAAAACATCTAGCAGGAGATGGAATAAGTATGCAGAGGAGGGCTGAATGAAGTAATTGTAAGAAGAACATTTTGGTTTGAGAGTTCATTTGAGATGTGTGTGCTTCTGGTTATTTAATGCAGAGACAGTAGAGAGAACTAGCAATGTGGAAATCATTGCCAGGGTAATTAAGATCCAGCAGCAACTGCTGCTTCTTCAAGGGAGGCTTATCAGGAAATCTCTGCATTGTAGAAACTAATATAGCTAAGGGCAGCAAACAAAAAATACCCATAATGATTTCTGAAATTTTGTATTGCGGCTGCTGCTAATAAGTAACATTATTTCATCATATAGATTACTACAGATTTTATGTTCTGTAATATACAAAGGTTAATATACACCTAAAATAAACATTCTAGATAAACACTTAAATTAATAGCTAGTCTTGCTTCACATTTGTGTCCACTAGTTTAGTGTGTTAATTTTAATATGCACTAAATAGACTTTTAAATAATATCTGATTAATAGCAAGTCTTTCCTTGGCGTTTTGTCTTAACTGAGTCATTCATTTAAGATCTCTGTTGCAATTGGTATAATTTTCTTTGAAATTCTGTTTTGCACCTTAAACTGTCTTCGGAATTTATTTATCCTTCTTCAGCTTCAGATATTGAAAGGTGTTGTAGAAATCATAGGGAAATAAAGATGACAGATCGTAGGACTGATCTATTTGATAGAGCTCTTTTAGAACGGACAGACACGCTTCCAGAATGGTTTTTCAGGAGTTCAGCTGGTGGTAGGTAGGATGTAATAAAAAGCAACAGTTAGATTGAATCAACTTAGAAATCACTGCTGATTCTCAAACTCTTCATAACCAGCCTCAATGCTTCAAGTTTCTGCTACTGCTGATCCTGGTTATTGTCATTGGTCTCGCACTTCTTATCTGGGCAGTGTGGACCCACAGCCCTTCTCATGAAGGGTTGCCTTCAGCCTGCCCCTTCCTTGTCTTGGGCACTGCTCAGCCAGCCCTGGCTCCCGGGTCACCTTTCTGAAAGTGTGTCCTGGCTCACCATTCTGGCAAGAAGTGCCTGTGGGAAAGGTGCCTTCCTGTTTCCGTAGTGGGAAAAGCAGTAGCATGTCACGTTTCTAAGTGCTTCCACAAGCCAGAGTGGAGTTGGAGCAACTAACAGCATTCATTCCACTTCTGCATGGTCCTTAGCATGTCTATGAGATACCATAAATGTGGCACACAGAATTTTGCTGTAGACTTCATGTTTTTCAATGCTTTTATATAAGGATTTTCCATAGCAAGTATTATGGAATAAGTTTGTTTTGACCAATTTTTCTATTTATCTTGGGAATTTTGATTGATTGTGTGTAATTTATTTTCTGCATGCGAACTGATGGATATTCAGGGTAATGCATCAAGTGAGGCAGGAATTGGAAGTGCAGTTGCTTGTTTCTGTCAGGGACATTTCAGGAGCTGAAAGTCTGTTGCAAGGTGATCCAGGTGATCAGGTCACTGACTATAGCATGATATTTTCTCTCGCATAGTAAGACTAAATTAAATGTAATTCAATTTCTGTACAGAAACACTTACTCATTACATAATTGAGGATGGTGGTAAATAACTTTTAAATGTGTGAATGTATCCAGTTTTGTATAAAGTTTTCTGTGGTGTCTCTACTAATTTCCTGGAGTTGATTGCTGCTATCTTAAAAGATTGAATGCTTCAAGTCAAAAAGACACCAGAAACACCTACGAAATCTCTTGTTTTGTTATAACAGTATATCATGAATTATATCTACTGAAAGAGTGTCCTCCAGAGTTGAAAAGACTTGAAAGAGTGTCCTCCAGTATTTAAAATATCATGCTGGACTATTAGGCTACCATTGGGCACTTCCCTTTAATGTCTAAAATCCACTCAACACTTGACAAATATAGGACAAAAAATGATCGTTTGAAAGTAACGAAGTACAACGATCTCATCCTTTATGTTTTGTCTTCAGATTTTAAAACTTGCACTGGTTTCCTATATTTGTCATAATTAAAATTTTGTGGGAGCTTTGCGGCTCAGTAATATACAATTTTACTTGCTCTGTGTCACTAGCTTAATGACTAAGGAGTGAGCTTGGGCATATAACAAGCTTTTTTTTCCTCAAGTTCAGTGCAGTCTTATTTTAGTTGGGATATTTAAATTTAAAGTCCATTTGAAGTTTTGTTTGATGTTTAAATCAATTCCAGAAAAGTCACATCTTTTATCTACTATTTAAATAGTCTGCTTCTGCTTTATCACTAAGTTATTCTATGCATGACTAAATTCTGGCATAATAAAAATTTCATGGTGCATTATATGAGGAAGTAAAACAAGGAGGGCTTTTTCTGTCTGGAGGTTATTGCCATGATCACCGTGCAGCTTTACTAGTGCATGCAGCTCTCATGGTGCTGCAAATGGTTCTCACTGGCTCCATTTGCATTACCTTGGATTCAGCAAACTTGGATTCAGTTCTTCACCTCATGCTCCTCCTGGGGCCAGGTATCTGGGACCAGGAGCAGGTCAGAGACCCCATGGGCAATTTGTTTTACGGTGAGAATGTGTAATAATTTTGGACAGTGAAGCAGGCAAGCAAGATTATTGTTATAGCATTGTAGTATTCCAGACTTCATTAGAATTCAAATGAATTCAAATTCCAGAAGAGAAGCTGGATATTGGAAGCCAAATGGAGAGAAAACCCATGGTGGTTTGGCTTTAGGAAAACAAGACCCAAGAAGGGAAGTAGCTGGAGGAAATTATCTCAAGGGCAAGTTTCAGAAAGAACTGACTTTTGGAAGCTTTCTCTATGTGGAGATGTTAAGAAGTTTTGATTACATTTAATATAGCATTTTTGTGGCAAGTTGCCCATCTTGCACATATTTAATGTGAAGAAGTTGAGCAGAGGCAGACCACTACAGACCTGTTAAGGCTGGAGCTCACTTTTCATATCAGAAGGATGGCAGAGCAGAGATTGGGAACATTTTTGATGAAAAAATATTTAATATATAAAATATATTTCTTTAACCTTGTCAATATTCATGACTATGCCGTATTTCTCTTCTCTTCCAGTCCTTTTAATTTCTGTGGTGAGTAAATTGAGGTCTTTGTCCCTTCTTGATTTGGAAAACTAGATAGATTTAATATCTTGTTGCAAATGTGGCTCTATATACACAAAAGTGCTTTTACCAAATGAGTTTTGATAAAATGAAATGTACTGCTTGTTTTACCAGTGTGTTATGTATATTAAAAAATTTATGCTAATAAATATAGGAATAGTTATATATTAATAAGCCCTGGCAACAACATAACATAACATTGTTACAATAACAATAACATAAACTGTTTTTGTGGTTGGCTTAAATACTTTTTCAGAATTCTTGAATCTGGAAATTCAGAATTCTTGAATCTGGAAAAGTAGCATTAAAAATTATTTCAAAAAACATTTAAGTGAACTTTTAATATATCCAGAATGTTTCCCTAGGATAGAGGTCTAAAATCTGTTGTTATGAATTAAACTGTGACTCTAAATCTAAGGAAGACAATCAGGCAGAATCAAAGAAAAGAACTAAAATCTAAGGTGAAACTTTATTACATATTGTTATATCTTCTCATCTACGAATAATTTGGACAGTGACTTATCCACTTCTGCCTGCTTCAAGTAAGAAAAAGTATTTTTCTTTATTTGGTACTTTGATAGTTCCATCTTCTTCCAAGCTTTCAGCTAGATTGCCTTCCTCTAAATGCAGTTCAAGTACCAGTTCCTAGCTTTTAAGAAGTCAAGAGCTCAGCACTTGATGGCATTTGTAGATCTACTCTTTATTGTGTCTTTTCCTCCTGAAGTTCCTTCATGTTTGTTTAGTGTTAACAATAAATTTAATGATAGAAAGTTTGACTGGAAGGTTTTCTGCCTTACATGTGTGTTTTCTTGGTCTTTGAAGCTTTTTCTTCCACCAACATTATTACCTCCCCTTTTGCAAGGAAGAAAGGAAGAAATGTGCTCACGTTCATTCTTCTGGATTTGGGGCAATTGGTTGCAGCTGCTTTGGTCTTTTTTTCTACTCTTCTTGACCCACAATTTGCCTTTCATTTTCTCCTTCTGAACCTTTTGCACTGAAGTCCTCCAAGGTGGTACTCACACTTGTTATCCCCAGTCTCCCTGGTCTGCAGTCATCAATGTAGTTATTGCAAAACCACCCAGCTGCTCTTTGGCTCCTCTGGGCTGCCAGGCTGACCGGCAGACTGATTGAAAGAGCCCCGTAAGGAAAAAATCTGATATATCTTATTAACTGCAAGTAGCAGAGCATTGCGCAACCTAACGTCTTCTCACAAATTGCCAGCAGTGAGGGTTAGCAGAACTAGGATTCTAGGTTACTTTTTAAGTTACCTTTTATGCCTGTGTGATTCTGTGAGGAGGTCCAGAAAACCCCGTATTTTTGTTCCTCTAAGTACTAGAACGAAAACATGAGTGCTAGGGACACATGGCAATTTAGGCACTTTAATCTATGTTTTATACATTGCAACTATTCCTAGAAGTGTCAGATTTATGGAGTATTATCATAATTAATTGGGTTCTGAGCAGTGAAGGATTATGGTTCATTATACAGTGCATCATCTTACCTACAGTAAACTAATGTTACATTAAATCAACAAGAATTAAATTGCTATATTTTTTTCTACTTCGAAGGGCTGATTTGGGAAAAACTCTTCAAAACTGATTTAATTAACTTAGATTGCCTGTTTGAATGATGTACAAAAAGCATGAAATTTGTCCAGAATATGTTAAGAATAACTGAGCCATCTTTAACAAATGAGAGCTTTGCTATTTGTTAGTAAAATGACACTTCATGATGCCTTATCGATTGTCCTTTTGCATAATTATATTCATAATATGCTAGTGTAATTATAAAAATTAAACTTTATATTTATATTTGAGTGCTGCACTGTGACCAGTACCACCTGGATTATTAAAAAAAAAAGAAAAAAAACCTACGTCATTATGTCATGCATCAAATATGAATTATTCATTAAGGATATATATTGTTCATTAAGTACTGGAGAAAAGTCTGCATTCCTGAACTAAAATATTTTGCCTTATGTTTTATTTTAGAAGTTTTACTCAAAAATATAAAATGTCAGTACAGAGCTGATGTGTACTTATAAAAGTATGCATTATCAGTATATAGAAAAGGCTAATGAAACAGCTTTGTGTTAGTGTTTTTTTAAAATTTATGATTTTTACATCAGCATCAGAAAATAAAGCACAATCTATATAAATTAAGTTCAATTTAAGGGTTCTATGCAGTTAGGATTTAATTTAAAATAGTATTTTAATTATTTTTTTTACAAAAATTTCATTTGAAAGTATTTTATGGAAATAAAACATGAAGCTATTGCATTTGACATGACTCTCAGCATGCATGTTTATGATTTAAGTTCTAATTTAATTCTACCTGTTTTTTTTTCTCTCGTTTATTGTCTTGTACATATTTCCCAGGATAGCCCACTGGTCTTACAGTCTGACAGAAATGTAACAGTGAATGCAAGAAATCACATGGGGCAGTTAACCGGACAACTGACAGTAGGTGAGTGTTGTTTTTTAATTACTACCTAAGTCATTTCAGCTTTATAAATATATTAATATTGAAGGGAAAATACTGTTGAAGAGAGTGAAAACTTCTCATAATCATCTTTACTCAGATGGATCATTAAAGCTTCAGCATTAGCAGAAGACAAGAGAAAGTGGAAATGCCCCCCAAATAGTTAAAACGTGCTTTGATGAAAAATGGCTATTTTTGAGAGAGTTGTAACAAAACAAGTAAAAAGAAAAACAACAATCATGGCTCAACAGACAATTTCACAGGATAAAACTGCCATTTTCTTACTAGTTTTGTTAGTCTTCCATTACTTCAGTAGGAATTGGATTGACCCTATTGCTCTTACAATGCATTTTTATCAGCATATATTGAAATTCAGTTAGACTAATAGAATATAAAAGAAAAATCAAAACAAAATCTCAAATACTTTCCCAATTGCTGCAAAATTTAAATGGAAAGTGATAGTACTGCCAGTCAGTCATTCAAGTATTATCTGATAGTTTACAAAATATAAAACAGAGCAAATCAAATCTTCAAATAAAACAAAAATCCTCTACTTACCAGTACTTTTCTTTATTATGTATTTTTCATGTTTTTCATGTACCGCAAATAATACTTACTGTACCAGCAAGTAGGTACTATGAAAGTAGTAGTATTTTGTATATTTTGGTGAGCAGAACAGGACTGAGGTTATGCATGGCTATTTAAGAATGCTTGCTGAAAATTAAGTACAACATAATGTTCTGGAGCAATTAGAAAGTAATACATGTTGGCTGGGAAATACATATTGGCTTAGTAATACATATTCAACTGAAAAATATAGATATGGGTAAACTACTAATGTATATATAAATTTAAGGAGACATCCCTTAGTCTCCAGGGCTTTTCATTTTTTCACATTATTTATGGGCTTTTTCTATCATTACCTTGACAGATCTGTTACATTTTCACATTAAGATGTTGAGCAGAAAACAATAGATTCTCCTAAGTAGTGGCAACAGAGTATTAATACAATTACAATCTTGACAGGGGATGTACCGATATGGATGTTTTTCATAAAATGTAGTACTAAGCTTTTCAGTATCACCATCAAATAATTCTACCATGTATTAAGCCTTTTGGATAAATAGAAAAATAAAGCAATGACAGTCTTGCTTGCTGGAAAAAAAAAATTAGAAAGGAATTTAGGGGGAAAAAAAAGGAAAAAAAAAAGAGAGAGAAGAAAAAGAGATTTCTGCCTCATTTTAGGAAACTAGATATATTCCAGCTTGAAATTTGACATTTTTTATTTCAATAGCAAAAACCATATATATCTAAGTGAGCATCATACTTGGACACTACACTTTGTTACACAATATAAACTGACAATGAGACTTGAACTGTAATGAAATATTAGTGGTTTTTTTTTTTTCAGAGAGCTTGATAGAATAAACTAATGATTTATAAAAATTTGAGAAAGGAGTAGGATAATGATGATTTACCAAAAACAAAGCCTTATGGTAATGTATCTCTTTCTACTGAACTTTTAAGGGAAGGAGTCTGAAAGCTGGAGGAAATTTTTTCAGGTTTGCCAGAATCAAATCTTCAGCCTCCGTTCAGTTTTTAAATAAGTAGGTTCCTATGGGATTTGAAATCTCTCTTTGAAGAAGCAACTTAACATTTAGTTTTCCTCTTACTAGCTTCTCCTCTTTTAAGCTCTCTGCTCTATTCTCTACATAAACCATTCAAATATGAGTAAACTTTTCCTTAACTTTTCTGTATGGAATTGATAACTCGCCTAATGGATTTCCCAGTGTTGTGAATGTAAACACATTCTTCATGGTGCTAACTATACATTATCTGAGGCCATAGCCCTTTTAATACTGGAGATACCAACTTCATTTCAATTCTTTCACAAGTGGAGTGACTGTTCCTGAAGCCCATTTGTTGGGATGTAGTCCAGTATCTAATAAGAAATAAGACTTTTCTACTGTTTCTTGCTACCTGAGCCAAGAGGAACTGGCCCTTTGGGGAGGCTGACTGAAGGAGTAGGAATATTTAAATATTTGTTTATTTGCCTGATGACTTCTCTGTTCTGAAGTCATCTTTTCCCCAAAAAAGCATTCTGGTGTTAAATACATATATCGGCTCATATTGCTGCTAGTGCACCATGTTTCCTCATGTGTCAAAACTACGCTCCAGATAGTCTTGAGCTAAATTATAGTTGTGATCTACACTGAGCTTTCATACTGACTGGAGATTGTTGCTTCCAGTTGTAAAAATCTTTGGCAAACATGTGCTGAGTGACACACCATCTGCACCGGTTTTCTAAATGACCACATCACATGAGTGTGCAAAGGTAACCAGAGTTTCTAGCAGATACAGATGGGGAAAATTAACCCAACACCTGTTCCAGCCATATTGTACCTGCCACTGCATTGTTGGAGCACAGTGCTGTTTCATCTAGCATCTGTATTATTAAAACCTTCTACTTCAGCTGGTAATTACTAAAAAGGTGAGTTTCCTATGGCAAACATTCACGTTGCCTGAAATAGTTACAATATGCTAGTTGCTGACACCGTTCCCGTGCTATGCAGCCAACACTGCAATTGTGTGCCTGCGTATCCACGCTGACCTACTTAAATACATCACGCTCTTGTTTAATATCATAAAATGTAGAAGCCTAAGGAAAACATGTGTTCTTATGTTATGGTCGTTAGTGTGTCATTAGCTTCTCAACCGGTTAGCAGCTGGTGCAGTTGTCGGAAGAGTGCAAGGCTGCTAAATTGCAATATTGTATTTGCATCATTTTTATTTGTACTTCCTCTTCCTATTCTTTTTCATGAATACTGTATAGCCTTTACCCTTATTTATACTTCATGCCTCATACAATATTGCAAAACTCTTTAAAAAAACAGTTCTTACATTTATTATTTATTTATTATTTATTTATTATTATTTATTTATTATTTATTATTTAATAGTTACTGGTTAGTATAAGAATTCACAATTACAAGTACAATCAGTAGAAGTCTGAACATTTTGTATAGGAATTAACAGGCACCTAAAATTAAAAATGTATTGTTCAAGCCCTCCTTTCCAAAAATTTTTGTTGGGTAAGTAGAGCACAGTCAGGCAGTACAGATTTTTTTGGCAGATGAGGAATAGAAATGTTTGCTGGGAAGAGGGAAGGTGTCTTTCCTATAGCAGGTTTGCTAACAACAGAAAACGTTTTTTTCTTCCTGTTGGTAGCGAAACCTGTGGGAAGTCTCTGCTTTCTTCAAGCCTGTTCTTTGCCCCTTCCCTGGTGGCGCATATTGACCCAGCAGAATGTGTGGTAGCACTCTGAGAAGCAAGAAAATAAACAGTGGAGGAAGCCATGACTACAAATATCTTAAAATTGTATTCTAAAAAGTGAGCTGCTTAACAATGTGGAAATGATTTATGGTAGGAGCATTCTGAAGAGAGAGACAAATACCCACACTTTCAGGTAGATGACATTGCACTCCTATACATGTTTCATCAGTGACATTTTGTGTGTATTTCATATGGCTTCTGGCAGTGATGTTCCAAGGCAGTGGTTTCTTGTCTTTAAGGTTAAAATTGCTACTTATGTCTAATTTTAGAAAAGTTAAAACTTTTGTGACTTTTGGAATTGTGCCACACAAGACTAAGACAGCCTGAAGAGCATCAAATTAAAACTGTATATTAAAATTGTAAATGGGCAATGGGTTAATGTAAAGAAGCTCCCCTCTAGGGAGCTGGAACAACTGTGCAATGAAATTCCTTGATAAATCAGATGTCCAGTTCTGTGAGTCCCTGTGGAAGACAAAGTGTTTCTGTGGAGGAGAGTAATAAAACATTGTGCAGCACATCGTAATCTAGAAGGAGCAAAGGAAAAGTATCCAAGAGTACTGAGCGGTTTACTAGTTGCACATTTAAGTAGTGTGAAGTCAAGTCATGGCTGTGAGTCCTAGTGATTCATCCATTATCAGTGTAAAATGTATTTATACTGACTCTGAGTGCTGAGGAGAGAAAGTCACAGGCACAGTAGTGCTTTTTGTTGGTATCTGTGTGGACTAAACTAGAAGCCAGGACTTAGTGTAGAGTTTGGAAAGGCATATGCAGTATTTATTCACCTTGGTGAGTGGGCAGTTGTTGATTTTAACAATGAGAACAACATTTTTCAGTTCACATAAAGATGATCCTAATCTAAATCAAGATTCTTCTTTTGCTGTTTCCACTTACTCAATATATATCATGCAATCTTCATTCCCTATAGATATGTTGTTGAGATTTCTAGGAAACCAAAAAACCTTTTTACAAATTGGCATCAGAGGGTGAAGGGTGTTTTGCCCTCAAGTCTTCTTAGGAAATTGCCTGATTTGTGTCCTGGATCTCCCAGGCCCTCAATTAGACGTACTTTTAGGACCTGGAGAGCATATGTAATACATACAATGGTTATTTACAGATTTAAGATGTAAAGATGATGGCTTATTGATTTTTATATCTAAGCTAGATAAGGAAAACTATTCACATCTGTCCCTTTCCAATCCTTACTTAGCCATACCCTTTGTATTATGCATTCTGCTAAGTTACCTTGATGCGACCTTTTGTCTCAGTCTATTTTTTAGCTCTTTTTTGCTCTTTAAAAATGTATCTGTTGTGTAGTATTTTACCTTTTTTTAGTGGTCAGTTCACTTGCTTATACAGAGAATGTCTACATGACTTGGGCTGAGTCTCATAGCAAGTTGTTACATATTTTGAGTGTTTAAATGCTAAAATGTAATATTTCATCACAAAGTTTTACACTTAGGTAATGATGCTTTCAAAATATAGGAATATGAATAATTTATCTTACCCTATCTACTAGTCTATGGTACAAATACATAGTTAGATCTTTTAAGCTGAGGTAAATGTGAGATTATTTCAATTTTTTAAAAACTCATTTGCTGTCATGTGCTTAGCACAGAATTAAAGCCTTGTGGCTTCGGGAAGTAGCACAAAGGTGGAGTGGCTGCTGCCTTGGGGGCCATATGGCTTTCAGTTTCCTTCTGGCAAAGTGTATGATGTGAGCCAAGAGCCAGGCAGAAAATGAGCCTTGTTTCTCATAGCCAGTCAGATGTCCAGCTGGAACCTGAGCCTCATCCTTTCTCATAATTTACAGAGCAATATGATGTTGTCTCGGTTTCCGTTGGCCTAAATTCTGGAAATGCCTTTATACAAACCATGTAGACTATTGCAGGTTTTGTAGCAGTATCTCATAAAATACATATAGATATACTCTTAGTGCTTCTGGCTAAGCTCTCATAAGAATCTACCTCCGTTAATTATCTTGGAGTGTGATATTAGGAAAACACTCTGAAAAATGGAAAGAATTTCGACTTCTCTGCCAGCGCTTTAATGGATCTTCCAAAATAGTCTTCCCAAAATGATGGAAATTCACTCATATGGTTACTGAGATTCTATATTTAAGCCATCTTGCAGTAATATAAAGCCATATAACTTGTTTTTTTTTTGTGACTAGGCCTTGCTGGGTTGAAAAATAATGTTTTTTTTATACATTTATTATACAAATTATGTAATAAATGCATTTAAAATACTTGATATCATCAGCTATTCGCCATTCCCTTTGTGACTCATTAACAACATAGAAATAAATAGAAAGATACTTTATGCAGTATTTTATATTTATTTCAATAATTCACATATATTTTCAATTTTTCATATTTTTTTCATATCTTTCATATCATTTTATTAATACCTTTGTTATCTGTTATGCACAGACATGATACTTTATTACTGTTGAATATTTCAAATACTTTATGATTTGAAATATATCCTACCATGTTTCAGAATTTCCAAATGAGAACCATACCAAAAAATAGTTATTTCACTGTTAGTTAGTAAGACAAGTGTTATATATGTTTTATATATATATTCTTTTTGTGCACATATTGCCATTATTTAATGTGAATTTTCCTTCCTGAAAGGCAAGTGTGTTTCTTCTCACTTGTTATGCCAAAAATTCAAAATTCCAACACAAAGGACTGTTCATGGAAGCAATAGTAGGACAATAACTATATTCTGTGCAATTTCTATGTGGTAGCAATTTCTAGGGAGGTGAAAGGTGGTGTATTGTTGGTTCTAAACAGATAACACTTGCACAGAGAAAGTCTGCACTGTACTGGTAAGGTCCCTTGATTTCTGTTCTGTCATCTCTGCACTTGTGTACTACACTCTTCCTTGCACCTTAAAAATATTTAAATGCTATGTAAGTACTTCTGACACTGGGTTTTTAGACCTCTCCTTACTTCTGCATTAAATGTAATTTTTTCCCCTCTTCTGCCTTTTGCAAAGTCTCTGAAAGTTTTCCACACTTTACTTTTGGATTCTCTTGGTTTTCTTCTTTTTCTTTCCACTCCACTGAATTGAGGAAAGCTGGGATAACAGGGCACAGCTTGGACTAGTTTGAGCCAGAAGGTGTTGCAATCAAATCTGGAGAACCTTTTTGCTCTCTGTAATTGTCAAAAAGAAAAGGTGCAAAGGGCACCCTAAATCGCTGATTTTGAAAGAGTGAGAGTGGAGAGGGGACGAGAGTTTGAGAATGTTTAACCTTGAGATTTTTTAACCTTATAGTCATGTGGGTTATCCGGTGTTCTTGCTATTAGTCATAGCCAGTGCCTTAGCAAGTATTTCTACTTTGAGTCTAGGGCTTCTGTAGGGAGTCTATGCTGATGTAGCCTCACCTGTTACTTCACCAGTGATCTAGCAGTCCACTGCTTACCTTCCAGTGTTACAGCTTTTTTTTTTAATTTTACCTCATTATATTTTAAGTACAAGTCTGAATATTCCCACTGTTCCTACATATTTGTCATTGAAAATTAGGAAAAGGGATATTTTTAATCAAGCCTAAGACAGTTAATCCTGACTGCTAAAACAGATGCAATTCCTTAAGATGCCAGAGGACTCTGAGAAGTGGTTGGATTTAATTGTAAGAGTAGAGGATGAGTGGGAAGAGGTCATTAACGCTTTGCATGGTGGTATAGAAGTGCTACTGTTTAAACATTAATCTGTTGCCATCTGTCTTGCTGTTGTTACCCACATGCTGTCAGCCAATACAGATAGTGTAACTGGTACCCAAATGTTCAGAGCAGTAGTAAGTAGTTTTGTTTTGTAAGAGAAAAATCCCCAAAGTCAAAGAAAGATAACTGTTCACAGGCATTTTAATGTGTTGAGAGATGCAGTTTACATCTTGAAAAATATTAATTATTTAGGTTTATTAACTACTAATATTTCACTTAACTGCAATAGCAGGCTCTGTGCGTGTGTGGTGACATTCAAAAGGCTGCTGCTGAGTGCTAAGCATTATTAAATTACCTGCAGCATCTGGCCCTTTAACAAGTCCCTGGCAGGACATTAAGATTTTATTTTCACTCTTTTTTTCTCTTTTGACGTTCAGACAGCTCATTAATTTTGGTAAGAATATATCATTCTAGCTAGGAGTGGCTTATGTGAAGGACGTAAATAGGACAAATAAATGTGAAGCTATATTGTAACCTAATTAAATGCAAGAAAATATAATTCATAAAGAGAAAAGCACTGAGATCTTCTGATGTTCTCCTTCAATGCTGCAATGAATATTTAGTAGCAGAAATTCAGCAGCATGCTGCTGCTGTTGAAGATGTTGAAGCAACTGCAAAGAGATTTATCAAAAATATTATGAGGAGTAATTTGATTCAATACTTAGAGTCTTTATTCAGCTAAGTTCTACTGAAGAAGCTACTAACTCACCTATTGGAAACTAACTTCAGTTTCTATATGTGGATGTGGATAGTGAAGTTTGGAAAAATTATCTATTTGCACATAAAAAAAAATTGTCCATGCAAAATCATCAACCCATTTAGCTGTAAAGTTGTAGTTCATGTCTATTAGATGACTAATATCAAGCCCTCCCAAATTTACTAGTTAAACCTCTGCACTAAAATTTGCTGCCTCTTCTTCCAACTATGAGAAGTTGTCGCTAGCTATTATGTCATATTATTGCGTGTTGCTTAAAAACATATTTTTATGGCAAAATTTTCTGCATATTGTATTACTATGCCTGAGTCCTGTAAAAATACAAAAATGACTTCAACTTATATTGAAACTTTAGTATCACATTGCACAATGCTAATTAATGACCTTGCATAGGAAATAACTGTTTTGTTCTGCTTATTAACAAGATAATTACATTTTTTACATTATTTGCCTTTTAACAGTTTTTCCTCAATTCAGAACAATATGCAGTTTCTAACTCATATTATGCCAATTCTAGAGAATTTCAATTCTAGTGGGTGGAGCAGTCTTGTAATTTAGCCCTAAGCATATAGATGACATTTGAAGGTATATTTAGGATTTTTTTCTGTACAAATAAATATATCTATGACAATATCTGTTTCTTCCTTAGGTTGTTCTTCCTTAAATATTGTAGTTGCAGCTGAATGATGTACAGATGACAATGAATGCGTGATTAGCTGATTATTTAAGAAAATTTATTAGTTTTCTTCCTATATGTGAACAGTGTTCCATATATCTGAAATTAATTAGTCACCTGGAATGGCTATCACTCAGTGAATCACCCATGTCAGTTATAGATCTAAAAAATACAGAATGAGCAGTTTTTCCAAATTAAAATTAAGAGCCATTGAAATACATTATTGCAACATTAGAGTCTCAAAATTTATGAATTTCCAGTTGTGAAGTTTTGGATAGGCAGTCGGTTTGGAGAAATTGTTTTGTTACCCTGTGCTCCAATGGATTATCAAACCTCAGTTCTTACCAGCTTAAGTGGTCAAGTGCTAGCAAATATATAGAAACATAAAAAACATTTGAAGTTTATTTGCAAGTCAAAGACAGGTGGAGAAAGATGCTGGAGTCCATACTAGAAAATCAAGGGGAGAGACTTCAGTGGTGAATTGTTTTTAGGAATACAAGAAATATTTCTCTAATATTCCATTTCTGATAAAACTTATTTGACTCTGGCAGCTTATATCCTTTATTTAAGACTCCTTCTCTTAAACTGTGATGAAATAAATTGTTTAATATAGAAAGTTTAATTTTCATTGTGAAACCTGTTAAAAATATTATTTAGTGCAACTAAGTACATATGTATAACTGGTCAAGTTGAAAATGAACCACACAGGAATAAGTTAATATAGATAATACAAGTAAAATTGTTTTAGTTAGCTCTCACTTTTTGTTAGTAAATAAGCAAACAAATAAAAACATGGTTCAGAATGTATGTGTGTAATATTTATGGATAATATTATTGATAAGTAGGAGAAAAGTGAAATGCTATCCTTTTTAAGTATTCACATACATAACAGTCAATAAAGAGAGAGGTCGCAAGGTAAAATCAGGAAGAGAAAATGTAAAGAGCATTTAGGTCGGAGGGATGTATTTCCCTTCATACCCCAATGAAAATTACTTCAGGGTGCTAAAACATTCAGGAGAAAGGAATTTGCATCATTAGCAATTATTTTACAGAACCCACAGATGACAGATAAGATCTTAAAGGATGAGAATAGGTCAAACATCAAGTCTGTTATTAAGAGAAGTAAAAAGCAAGGATACAGGTGCCTACAGATAAGTGATTTTCACTACAATATCTGGGATTTTTTTAGAACATTCAGTGGAATAGTCAGATCCAAAATACCTAAGGAAAATATATGATGATAAATAAAAAGTTTTAGAGAGGAGGAAATGACCTTGTAGCCTGCAAAATTCTGTATTTCCCCTGGGAAAAAATGTAAGGTTTCTGTTGTGTTTTTAGTTTGATCTGTGTGATAAGGAAAGTTTACCCTCCCTTTGCTCTCTTGCTGTTGCAGTTTAATTTGATTGTGCTGTTCATTAAGCACAGCATGTGTTCATTTATCTCATACCATGTACTTATTCTCTCTTCTTTTTAACTCATTTCTTTTCAGTGGCATATGCTGTAAATAATATGTTCTTGAGACTTAGTAGGCAGCATTGAGTTTTCATAACACATGTAATTGCCAAACAGCATAACAGTAACCTAATGGCCTAACTCAGCTAATAAAGACACTGGAAACTCTCCTACTAATTTCATTTGGAAATGTAAAGAACAAACTGCTCCAGTAAGTCTCAGCTTCAGAAAGGAATGCAATACAGCTTTGTACACGATATCACTTATAGTAGAAAAGTGTCATAACACAAAAAGATCACAGCTCCAAGTTTGAGGATAACAATGATATCTTGAATTGTTCTTGATTTTATTTAGTATTATTCAGTTTACATTCATCATGAGAAAGAAGAAGTGGAAAAAATTCCTACTCTCACATTTTGAATTATTTTGAAATACTTAAGAATTATAATTAAATGAATCATATTAATTGGATGTGTAGGCTTAGGTCAGCAAAAGCTAAGTTGATAAAGAGAGCTGCAGGAAGAATTAATCAAAAATACAGTGTCTATTTGCTGATATTACAAAGAAGGAAACATGGACTATACAGGAAAATATATGTAGTAAATATAATGAAATGTGAAGAAGATAGAGAATACTATTCATAATATGTTTATAGCAATATGAAAAATTCAGTCAGAAAGCTCATTATGCTACACACAAACCTTAGTTCAGCTATTGAGGTCATGTTTTGAATAAACTAAACTTGATGAGATTGTAAGTAGAGTAAAATTGCAAGTAGAGTAAGAAGTAGAGCAAAAGGAAGACTTACATACAAGATTAGGTGCCTAATAACTCTTTCTTGACTGAAGTTCCATATCTAAAGACCCATATGAATGATTGGGATACTATAGCTAAAGTTACAACCCATCTGCTGAGTCATACGAGCCAAAGATGAGTATACTTCTATCCACTACAGAAGCAAAATATATTTGTAAACTTTAAGTTCAAGCAAACTTCAAGCTTACTTATTTTAATTTAATTCATTTATATGTATTGCACTCAGCTGATGAAAAAACAGGCACTGTGTCACAGAGGCCTGTTTAGCCCCTGAAAAAATGCAGTGGAAAATACCATGTGATAGAGCTAGTTGGAAGAAAAGCACAGATTTGGTTTTGTACAGATATGAGCCCATATAGAAGAGCATGCACACAAGACAGTTGTATTGGCAACTAGTATTGTACACCATACTCAGATGCTAAACCAGATAACATATATAAATTACCTTTTTTCGCTGGTCTAAAACTTACTCCAGTTTTCTTTATCTGTGTCCTTATGATTCAGACTAGGACATCTCAAAGCCTCTCCCAAAAGTAGTCACCTCCTGACAGCTCCATACCAAGGAGGTCAACAACTATCAGAACCATTAATTCTTCTTTGGTTGTCACTTTAACTCTTTTTTGATATAAAGCAGAGGTAGTCACTCTTTGTAGTAAATCAAACATAAATAGTATTCCTATTGACAAGAATATTTCCTTGCTCTGAACTGAAAGCTTGTTTTGTTCCATTTCCTCAATGCATCTTTTCAGTTGATAGGATTCCTTCATTTATATTATTGTGTTTGCATTCACTGAAAATCATCTGAGACCCCTGGTGGCCAAAATAATACAATACTTATTACTCCTATGAATATTAACAATTTTTTATCTATACGTGTATTTCAAAAATATTGAATTTAGACCCAGCTGAAGGCTGAATCTTTATTAAAAATGCTTTATCTCTTTTATCACCAGTCTCAAAAGCATCAATATATTTTCAAAACTAACTTTCTCATCCAAAAATATCTTGAATTTCATAAATATTTAAATAATCCATTTTGTATGGAACAATCAAAATATTTTCATTATTTTTGCATTACAAGGATCATAAACTCATTGTAATTCCTTCTAAATTCCTACTCTGGTGTTTAGTTTATATCAGCTGATTTTATATGCATTTCTATATCTGAATTTCTTGTCATTAGATGGACAAGGAAGATAGTCTAGAAAACAGGCACTACTGGTAGTATTCATCTATATCTGAGATGAACATATAAATTTTTTTCATAAATAAACAGAAAATAATCTTCCTGCAAACAAATATGGCTGTTTGTCAGACATAATCCTTGAACCAGATTACAGATACTGAGAAGCTGACTCTATGAAGTGCTATCATCAGCACAGCACAAAAGCTTTTCGCATGACCAAATTCTTGACAGGAGTTGCCTTTTCCAGGCAAAATTGGGAAGACAGATTTACCTGAACCTTGATGCAGGCTCAAATATGCATTATCCACACAGAGATGATATTCTGTATTGCTTAAAGTTCAGTATAGCCAATAGTGTTTCCTCTGCGAGACTGAGCTAAAAAATTTACAGATAATATATATATGTGTGCAATGTGTTTATGCAACTGCTTACGCTTACTTCAAATAGGAAATGAAAATTTTAAGATTTTAAAGGCTGTGATTTTTTTTATTATTGCCTTATTGTAGAGGTTAAGATTTATATTTGATCATAATATGATCTAGTGTTTCAGGCTTCTTAACAGCTATATCATCATGCCTAATGTAAAGCTATAATATGGTTTTAAAACAATATTTGTTGTCTGCAAATTATAACAGAATTCTTTCTTGCACTTTCTACTAGTAATTCAAAATACAGCCTTCATGGAATGTAATAAGATTTGTCTAATTTTGAACACTACTTACTATTGGTACTGCCAGTGAGATGATTAATCTCACGGCAATTTGAGGGTCATCCTGTAATCATTTGTTTTGTGCCCTTGGGAACATACATCTCAATAATTTTTTTTCTAGATAAAAGACCATAGCAAAATACCCTTCATAAGCCGAACATTCATCTTATTTTTGTTTCAGGGATAAATGAGTATAGGAATTGCCAAACATAAACTGCTTTTATATGCATATAGTCTAATTTCCGCCAAAAGTTCTCTCTCTACACTGAAATTATACTCTCTTATGGCAGACTATAACATAAATAATTCTAAATGTCCTTAACCTTTCCTTCAGATTTACACTGAAAATTTAAGTTGCTGCAGACCAGTCTTAGAATTAGCATAAAGCTTAAAAGCAATTGAAAAGTAAAATTGTACATGAAAATAAATATTCAATTCCAGAAAGTATTGAATTTATGAAATCAGATTTGTGATTAAAAAGGAAAACAAAATACATTTTTTTCTAAATCTTCCACAAGGGAGTATATTTTAGGTATTTTTCAATATTGCTTTTATAAATTTTGTATTATATGAATGATTTTTATGTGTTTTAAATTTTTAAAAATGAAGTGCAAACATTTCTAAGTCAAAAAAGAAATACTGAATTCCAAAACTATACCAAAAATGAATGTTTTAATAATGTATAGATTTTTTTTCCCATTCTGACAGATTGGTAAAATGAGATTGGACTTCCATGTGATGCTAGTGATTTTGTGTACTGTTCAAAACTTATATGTTGTACAGAGTTCCTGATGTCAAAGTAGTCTTAGATTCGGCGTTGATAAACCACAAGTTTGTCTAATTACCAAAGTTTGTAAGGCTATTTGATTTTTCAACCCTACCATGTACAGTTTTATTAGAGAAAGTTGACGAGTTAGGTCCAGGCCATTTTTTTCTTTCCACTAGAGAACACAGTGGCAAAATATTAGTGAGACACAATCATTCTCATACCTTAAATTGAATGGCTAAAGAACACATGCTGAGTAGCATGCTGTATATTGAGTTACATCAAAAATGAAATTAGCACTTATCTTCAATAATTTACCTAAGAACTTTTTTTTTTTTATCTCCGACGTCTTCCTTCAAAGTCACAAGTTTTCTGGGAGCACTTACATTCAATAAGAAATCGTTGATCGTTTTTAACCTCTATGAGTCTTCTTGTTCTTAACTATGAAAGGTATTATGGAGAAACTATTTTGCATAGCACTGTCTAAAGAGGATTGCACCTTGGTTTGAATACTGTGAACAGTATTTGCTCATGACTACTGAAGGTCACTGTAAACTATATTTTGAGCATTTTATAGCAGCTGTGTAGAAATTATCAGTGGATCATATATTCTTTAAAAGCAGGTCATTTGTAGTTTCTTGAAGTATTTCAAACCAGTTTGTAATTTATTCTATTTTCTCTGTCATCCAAATGAAATGCAAGATATTTCTCTATCTATAATATCTTGTCTATGATTTTTATCCATATGACTTCGTAAGTTATTCCAAGTCCCCTTTAGAAATCTAATTAGGATTCAATGAGAAAATTGTCAAATAACTGTTCTCAAAGGTCTTGAGGTTTGCCTTGCAACTGATTACACAGTACACAGTTGCTTTTCAGTGCCATTTTTCACAGAGTTCTGTTTTCCTTGATGTACCAAATAAAAAATAATAACATAGGATTTAAATGACAAAACACTAAAGAATATGGATAAGGTCTGTAAATTGAAAAGTACAGTAAATTTCAGAAGGGTTTGGTATCTGCAAATTTTCTAAACTGTGTTATTATATGCTAACCCATAGACCTGTTGAATCTCAGCATTAATTTAAGAATTTAGTGCCTTAAAGACGTCTTAATTTGGTTTCATAAAATGTGAAATAGCATATGATATTTCAGCTCCTTTTAAAATTCTTTTTGCCAGCCAGCTATTCAAGCTCATAATGAACTGAATGTTTTTTTTCTAAAAATGCCTTTCTGCCATATTGAGTTGTTAAATGGTCTTCATGGTATAGTCCAATGCGTTGTATTCTCCCACTGTCAAGAATTTGCCATTTAAGCAGAAAAAATAACCAGGAAGTCTGCCTGAACAGGCCTTTTAAGATCTCAGAGTTTAAGCACATTCTAAATTCTTACATTGCCTTTCCCTCTTGGTACTGAACTATGTTTTTTATAATAATTTTAGATTCTATTCTGCAGTAGTGAAATAGTTACACTGTAAGTATACTTAAAAATGTTTTATAATACAAATTATTCATTAGATTTACACAAAGCCGTTTTATAAAAATCTGCTTTATTTTGTCCATTTTAGACATTCCTTGCATGTTGATGAGCCCTTATATTTTTTATAAAATATATTAGATGAACCAATGAACCATTCTCTTCATTTCAGGAGCTGACGCTGTGGAGGCCCAATGTAAGAGATTTGAAGTGAGAGCAAGTGAAGGTGGGAAAGTACTGTTTTCTGCAGATGAAGATGAGATTGTCATTGGCGCTGACAGACTCAAAGTAACAGGTACAGCAATGATAAGGTTTCTAAATGGTTATTAATTCTATGTTTTTGATAGCCTTAGAGATAGATAATCCTGAGCCTGTTTACTAGCCATAGTTCATCTGGCAGACTTGCATGATTTTTTCACTGTTATTCTCTGACTAACCAAAATAGATTTCCTAATACAACAGAAGTGTTCCTCTGTAGGTAAATTTGAAATCAGACTCTGCAGGATCAACTGTGGTATAAATTACTTTTACCATAGTGATTATTTATTTTACAGGTTATTATTAGTAATAATAATTAAACTTTGTTTTATGGTGTGGGGCAATGCCCCTTCACAGTGATTATAGCTACCATTATATATTATGACCTTTGGCTTTGCTATAAGTGTAATACCAGGCCTGGTTTCTAATGAATTAAGAGTGTTTAGTCTGCTTTCCTTTACATAAATGTAGCAAGCTAAAAACATTTCTTCACCTGAACATGTATTCAAAATAATAATAATTAAAAAATCTGTTATTTTACTGGCAAAAGTATCAGTAACCTTCTTGATATTCAAAAAGTATTAGCTTATAAAATGTCAGTTATCTCGATTTACTCTAGCAAATGCTTTAACTTCAACTGCTTTATAAAATGTTGCCTGAACTTGTGCTGGACCTGAGCTATCCAGGTGTAATCTATAATAATATGCAAAGTCTAAAGCAAAATTGTTTCATCAATCAAGAATAACCAGATTTAAGTCAGTTTATATCTAGAGGTGCAGGAATTAAAGAGTTTGAAATCCGAATATACTGTTTCTGAAGTTCAGTTGTCTAGAATCTGCATCTGGATGATGCTGGTTTGTGATGATGAAGATAAGAGATACCTGAGTTGTTGCACAAAACTGATATGCATTGCTAGCAAGTCTTCACCTTCTTAGAAAGTTATGAGGTGGTTCTACTTCAATGTAACGCCAGACATAGTATTAAAATAGCTTCAGCTATGGTATTCTCTTGTATCCAGTTCTATCTAGGCCCAAGAATGTGGGTTCAAGGTATGAATTTTCCTCATAACATTTAAAAAAAAATTGTTACTATTCTTCCTCTTCAATTTGTATGTGATCTCTGTTTATCTTCTTTAAACCACCGATCTTTTGTAATACTGCTAAACCATTTTGACCAGCAGTTTAGTGATGCTGTGGTATTCAGTATAATATTATAAGCTTTATCTATTTACTGAATTAGTTCTAAGAGAGGGACAAGAAGAAAGCAAATCATACTGAACCCTGCTAGCATTCAAACTCAGTCAGAATGTTAAATACAGGGCAGGGCTTAGTCTTAAATGTACAATTGACACAGCAGATTTCAAATAATCTATAATAAATTACAAAACATGCATTTTGCAAAAGACATTGAGGATTAAATTTGCTGCCATTAGGAAATCTAATCATATTTTGTAGAGTTCACGTATATTTTTTCTTTTATCAGACTTCAAAAGCAAACCCTTACTCAGCTCTATTTAATTTCTGAGTAGCTTTAGTACCTGCAAGGACCTGTTGACTTCAGAGGAGTTAGAAAGCAGATGAACCAATGGAAATAGTTTTGATGGTGCTTAATATGGGATATAGGTTTCTTCCTTGTGAAAAGAACAGGATTTTCATCTTAATTCTAGAAAAGAATCCTGACAGTATGTATTTTAATACTAAGTACCAGAGGAAAAAAAAGAAGACTAGGAAAATCTAAGTTAATACTGCTTTGATATCTTTATCTGACTCTCAGGGATTATTGCATACCTGTTGACTTCCATCAGGGAATCTCACTACTTGAGTTGTTTGTACAAGTAATTGACTTTTCTTCAGTGACTAAGATGAAAACTAAACAAGAGGGATTTGGGATCACATTTAAGTAAAAAGACTTTCAGTGAAATAGACAAATTATTTCAGGACTAAAGAAAAAAATAAAGAATTTTTATGAAAAAACAACAAAAACCAAATAAGAAAGAAAATTAAATATTCAGACAGTAATCAATATATCACAAGGGAAATCGGCCACCATAAATTTGAGCCTTATGAGTTTTATTCTTTTTTTCTTTAATTTTAATTTAATTTTTGACAAGCACCAAAATGTTATTCTTTAAATGCCTGGGACCTCCCTTAGTTTAACCCTTCCATCATCTCTTAAGAAACTTATTTCTCTTCATAATGAGGAAAAGGTGTTGTATTTCTAAGATAACGAAATCTTCTAGAATTGTTACATAGAAAACCTTCCAGTCAAGATTTCTTCCCTGAAAGGCTTTTTGCAGCCTATGTACTAAGCTCCAACCAAATAGTAAAGCTATCCATGAGCTATCTATGTTTTATTATTGAGTACAGTCTAAAGCAGAAAATATTGAACCTAGATTCCAGGAGGAGATTGAAAGTTGTGAGATACATGCAGACTCTAGAAAACTTTAAAAAAGATACTCAAGGGAGAGATTTAAAAAATCCTATCTTGGTGGAAAAACAAAATAATAAAACTCTCCTTTCACATAGCAGATTTTGTTATTCTGTCCAAAGATTGTGCGATACTTCTAAAGTCTTCTACAAACACATGAAAGGTGGTGAGTCTCTGTGAATAGCGTCAGTCAGATTGAATTACTTTGTATGACATAATATGACTGATGAAACCTGGCAAGGCATCGTAACGTCAAACAAAAAACAGAGGTTTTTTTTTTTTCCAATGCATTTCTGATGCCTGTGTTTTGATAATGGTCTGGCCTTGAAGTGGAATATTGGAGAGAAGTAATGGAAGAACAAAGTAAAAGAAAAAAATATCAGAGAGCAAAAATAAGTTGTGCTTATTTGGAGAGGAAACCATCACTCATACTTAAAGTGTGGTAGTATAATAAAAACCTAGTTTTATTTGCTTTCCTTGCTGAGAACAGTGTCTCTTTGGAAACACTTTTCTGTGAGAGAGTCTAATAAATTATTAGTATTTTGATAATTAAATTTATCAAATTTTGATGTATAACTCACTGTGGCAATATGGGTTTTACTTTATCTGACTTTTCTGAATTCTGAAAAAAAAAAAAAATGCAGAGAGCATTTCTGAGCCCTAAAGAGCAATCTACTATAAGGTAATATAAGAAATCCTTGATTGGTACATACTTGACAGACAAAGCCTACCACTTATCGTTGATTATTTTTGCGACATTTCTATTGTAAATTTTAGTACAGACAGCCTACTCTAGGGAAAAAAAGATATAGCAGAAACAAGGTTGTAAATTCAGATGTTAACAACCTAGGCCGTTAGAATTTGCAATCTTATTGCAAACTTTTATTTAAACTATAGACCATCTGCCAAAAAGGGAATTTATTTCCCAGATTATACACTAGGAACCTAATAAATAAAAATGACTTTCAAGTCTAGACATCCACATTTCTTCTACATATTAGTATTCTTTGTCTGACCCTTAAACTAAGGGTGAGCTAGGGACTACAAAAGGAAGATGAAATTAGTATTCCAATAAAACATGAGCAAAGATTAATTCATAGAAACTAAATCTCAGCTTCCTGCCTCCGCCTCAAGAATCATATGTCTAGTAAAACATCCTTCTTCTCTTTCCCGCTTTAACTAAGAATCCTGAAAATCTCATCACATTCTTTTCAAGATTTCTGCAAAGGTACTTTATGATATAGGGGGGACTTTATTTATAGACTGTTTTTGTCTAAATCTTGATACAAAGTTCTCTGTCCTATACTTTTACATATTTCTCTTAATTATAAGATAATCTCTTTTATATGAGATTCTTCTAGTAAGATGTGAAATCACCCACTTGATGGTTCTTGCAGGTGAGAGGACAAGCATATCTGGTCTCTCAGCTCTATCTATGCCTGCCACAGATAGTTGTGTGGAAGCAGATTAAGGTCTAGCTCCATATACATTTTTCTGAGACGTTTCTAAGAAAAAAGGTTGTGATTCTTTACATAAAAACTTTCAGCATATGTCTGTGGTAGTACAATTCGTTCTTCTTGAAAAAAATCATATTTATCGGCTTTATAATATGCACTAAGCAAAGTGGAAATATTCTAAAGAGAACTCTTTTCTAAAGAGAAATATTCTAAAGAGAAATTAAATGACTGGTGTAAAAAAAATTTCATCTGATATTTGTGGGGAATTGTTCAGTTAAGTCTAAAGACATAAGTTCAGAAGCTTTATTTTTGATACATTAGACTTAAAATGATTTATACACATTGTACAAACATTTTGCTATTACAAAATGCAAATTTATCTAGGAGAACACACTGCATTTCAGTCCTCATATTACTTTCTAAACATTTTTGGGGGCTAAATATTTCTGTATGGCTTGACTATAGTGGTAGTTTGGCTGTGATTTCACTTCTAACTCTTCCAAAAATAATAAAAGACAAAAGGAAAATGGATTTCTTGTGGGTTTAGGTACTTTCTCTCTGAATCAGTTACACCTTCACATGGTGTGTTTTGTTTTTTTTATGTGTGTGTGAGGCTTTCTTTTATTAATTGTATTTTTAAAAGGCAATGCAAGAATTGATTTGCCAAGTAAACTACACTAACAGCACAAGTTATTTCTGTTCTACAATCAAAGCCAATTATATTTTATAGATCCTTTAAACACACTGTATCATTATTTCCCATAATCAAGTCTAGATTGTCAAGAAAATATTACTCATCTTTTAAGAGAAGTAGATCTTATGGTTTGTAGTTTGTATTACTTTCTTAGGTACTTAGTTTCCTGCATTTTTGCCACATATCTGAGCAGACTGTTCTAGCAGAGGACTCAAGTTCTTTCAGGATGAGACTTGATTCTATAACGATGATAATTAAATATTTTATCAGTAATATTTTTGCTTTAAAATAAACAAGCTAATAAAAACTTGTCAGTTAATATTTTACTGACACTTTAGGAATGCTTCTACAGCATTAAGCTAACCTATTGAGAGAGAAAATAGAGCAAGTATATGGACTTCCATGTCTCTACTGCATGAATTGATACAATTAGGTGAAGATCAGTTTTTTTCCATACTTAAGACAAGGCAATTTATCTATTCATGGAAATTGTATCTGTGGCAAGGCTTGGACCAGGTGGCTAGCATAGCAGGAGAAACAAACACACAAAAGAAAAAGTGGCATAGAAGCTTTGAAGACTATTATGACCATCTCTGAACCTTCTTCCTTGTCAAATAGCAAAGTCTCATAAAAGGATGAATTAAGGAGAGAAAGACAAAAGAAGGCATGCTTCAATTTAATGCAAACCTTCTCAGAATAAAAGCAGAACAGGAGGAGGTCAAAGGTACTTTCCAACCACATCAGTGCCAGGTAGAAATCACCAGATTTGTGAAGGGCTGCAAGTATCCTTTTCGCTACAGTCTCTTATATGCTTTAAATGGGTTCAGATGGCTTTGATCAAATTTACTTTTGATTTACTTCACTAGATGAAAGATGGGAGCCTTGATTACGCAAGGAAACTTCACTAGGTGTCTCCATTTTAATATATGAATAATATTCAGAATTATCATGCATAGGAGTGCCTCAGTACCTCAATTTTGATTTTGAGATTATGTTGTAAGACTGAGTTTGGAGGTAATTGAAAATAAGATATAAAGGTCTTCTAGAGTAGTTAAAATGAAATGATAAAGTAGAAATATGGCATATGGGTATAAAAAGGAGATATGACAGAAATATGAGGAAATGAGGAATATCTCTGAATTCCAAATTACTTTGAAACAGTAGAAATAAAACATTTATTACAGCTACTGAAATATAGAATAATAAATGATTATTTGATATATGTTGTTATGATGGTAGAAATATATTTAGTGTCTTCAGAGGCTGACTATGAATTTTGGTAAAAATGCGAATGAGGATCTTAGATTTGCCATGTTCAGTTGGTGGAGGATGAGGTGGTTCAAGATGGAAGGAAGGCACTTAATCACTGTAAGCTGATTTACTCAGCCAAATCATAGGTGACACCAATAAAAATGTTGTATTTGGAATATCAAAAAGACAAACCTTTGAGTAGATATGCCAGCTTCCCAGGTTCCTGAACACTGAATGGAACAGGATTTCTGCATTATCATCTATGAATAATAAAAACACCACTTTTCATGTGTAGGATTTCTGTACAGTAATCTCTAAAATGTACTGAATGAATAGGATTTCCAAGAAGATTATTTGGATATGAAGGAATTATTTAGTGTGAGGACTTTTTCATATGAGAGCTCTGATTGGTGGCTTTTGCAGAACTCCAACCACTTTACCGTTTCAGCACCTTCCTCTTGAGGTGCAATTGTAGGACAGGTATATGGGAGTTCAAAGCTGTTGCTGAACCAGAAGTTTTGTAGGCAGGTTAAAATGATGAGCCTGAATGAACAAACCTCTTGCTCAGGTTGTTGCATGGGTTTATTGATAAACGCCTTTTAGCTCGAGGATGAATGTACCAATCCAGCTTAAAGGTAAGTCCAATGAGGACTTATATCAGCCTGTATTTTACTACATTCATGGCTGGAGGAAATCATCACTGCAAGGATAAAAAGAGTTTATTTTCAAGATTTTGATTTTGGCATTGTAATGAAAAGATGCTGAGGTAATGACTGGGTACAGGAAGGTATTTAAAGAGATAAAAACTTGATAGAAGGGGTTTCGCTGAAAAGAGAGTAGACTCAAAAGGAGATAGATGTGCAAGCAATCCTGGCAGCCTAGGACACTATAATCATTTTATATAATTATTCCAAGAAAAAAGTTCTCAACAAGGCTGTGTCCTATAGCAGGCACATAGAGACAGCATACACTGAGGGAGGAGCAAGGCAAAGGAAGAGAAAAAGAGCAAAACATTCTGATATTTGTACAGAGACAAATAATCCTTTTCTTTTGTGAGCTGTAACCTATTTAATTCTGTTACAAAGGAGTTATGTTTTTGAACTGATTCTCTACTCCTCTGAGATGTTCCTTTGTAGAACATAGCCAGCAGCATCTCAGAGTTAGTGAAGAGGTTATTTGCCATGATCTGGTACAGGAAGTGTTGATTTGATAGATAAAATCAATCTCTGATTTTATCATTTCAGGTGAATCTGTTTTCTGATTAAATCTTTGATACTAAGATTAAGGTATTGAGTAATTGTAAATATTTTTTAGAAAAAAATTGGTAGAAACACGGAAATTGGCATCCCAATCCCATTTCTGAGTTGAAGGATTGTGTCAGAGTCTAGGGTTGCAACTTAAAGCAATTTATTTCCCATGGATCTGCGTGATGTGGTATCAGGCAAATCGACATGACTTATTTAAGGGTTAATGGCTAGTGGAAAATTGTTGCAGTGTTAGTATTAGTAAACTTAAAAGCTTAGAAGAATTAAAGTAAATGTGTTCTAAACAGATCCTAAATATTTCGAGTATTTTCATATGATATGGATAGAGTAATAGATATGATTTGGATTCAGATTTTATAGTGAAATTCTGTCTCTCAAGAAAACCTAGCTAAGCCTGACACCTACATGCCCTCAGGCTTCAGCAGATTTGAAAATACACATTTAAATTACAGCAGTGAGACCCATCTCTATTTTTAAGATACAGCTACTCACAGGAGGGAAAGGTGAATCATAAAGGAGCTCTAAAATTCCTAGTTTCTTTCTTTTTTTTTTTTTTCTCAAAATACTTACTTGTGATTTATTTCTGCCTGGAAACAAAATTCTATTGTTGGAGATAAGGTCAGGCTGATACTGTAGGATTCAGCTTCAGTAAAAAGTGTTTGACTTGAAGTACTTTAAGAAAATGATTATGATACTATAGGCCAAAACTATCTTACTGTGTCTTAAAACAGTATTCTAGTTAAATGCTGAGAAGATGTGGTAAGAATGTAAGATCATTTGAATTCCAGTTTGTGAAACCTTCAGAACAACAGCAGGAAAGCTATCATATTTTAAGAAATATGACACCTGACTTTTCCAAATAATATGTAATGATACCAGTTACTGTGACTAGTTGCCAAGCTGTATATTGTATGTCGGGCATGTGCACTAGTTTCTCTAAATCCTATCTGAAGCCACTGTACAGTGGATTTTTTGTTTTCATACAGCCTTAAGGCTAAATTTTCACCTGAATTTCAGAACAAGTTGCTGTGTTTAGTGGCCGTACACTGGATAGGGAGGTTTTATCAGAATACTAACTGAATTAGAATATATTTCCAATATTTATGTGATATGTGAATGAACTGAAAGATCTTTAAACTTAGATAAAAAATAACAAAAATATAGAAATCTAAATGATTTTTAATGATGTAAGTAGAGATAGTTTTTTCCTTTTGAATAAGCACATGATTCTGTCTTCCACATTTAAATATATTTGTTTTTACTTTAAATGTTCAAAATGTGGCATTATACTGTTGTTTTTTTCTTTTTCCTGTTTCTCCTTTTTTTCTCTAAACATGTAGAAAATACAGCTCCAATAGAATAGATAAATAAAAACAGAAAATATTTCTCAGATGGAAATGTGAAAAAAATGAATAGGTAACAGAGTAGTCTATAATTTGTATTTCTGGTTTTGAATGCTACACATTGCATCACATTATTCAAGTATTCTTCACAAGGAGATACTGTCATAAGAGCAGAGTCTAAGAGAGATAAGTCCGTAGCAATGATGGTTTGAAACAAGGCTCTACTCAGAGAATATAGCGCTTTCCAACAGTAACATTGTGGACTTTATTATCCATAGATCTATTTATAAAGCAGGTATGCAGGTAAAGCTCTGAAAAAAATATAGATTCAAATAATTTCTGCTGTGCAATACATCTCAAAGCTTATTCATAGCAGACTCCTGTAACTAGGAATAATTTCACCCACAGGAAGCCAATCCAGAAAAAAAACACTCTCGCCCACAAACATATGGCCTGAAGCCTTCAGCCTACATTGTGAATATAAATTCCTTTACTCTTCATGGCTAATGATAAGTTTATATTTCACAGTTTCTGACAACATTAAATTCAGCACACTAAGACACAATCATAATAAGGCATCTTTTTGGCTCTAAAAACATAATACATATGAGCCTTTATATTTGAATTAAAGATATAAAACAGTATGGCTTTGCACAACGTTCAGAAAGTACAGAGGAATATATGATCAAGTGTATAACAACTCAGAATTGGAAATATAAATTCCAGAAAAGTAGCAGAAAATAACATAAATTCTATACAATAAATAAAATTACATTTTCTAGCAATCATCTCATAAAAAGAGATTTAAAACAAGTTACGAATATTCAGTCAGGATTGGCTGTATCTAAAGACCCTATAATTGCTTCAAGCTTGAGAATTCAAAGGGATTTAGACTTTATAGGTAATGGTAGAAAAGCAAAGGTGCTGATATTGATGGCTAAATCAAAAAGATCGAATATAGATGAAGCTTTTTATAAACAGAAAGAATAATCTGATTCACAGGATTTGGTGACAGTGTTCCGGAATGCTTGGGTGCTTCTTATTTGTTTTAACTACACAGCCAGACATCTGTTCGGAAAGTTATAGATCAAAATGCAGACTGTGCAGAAGATTCATGGATTAGAAGGATGATACAGTGTAGAAAAATTAAGGAGAGTTGCTGATCATTGGGGAGGAACTAATTGAGAGTGTAAAGGTGAAGGAAATTAGTGAGAGAAACCATCAAGTAATGTGAACATCTACTCTTTGAAAGCTATGGGAAAAGACAACAGCGAAGCAAAATCAATTGACTTCAAGAAATCAATTTTAAAACCTCAGAGAATTTTTAAGTAAGACTCATGGGAGTCTTCAGAAAATGAGTTATGTAGAATTTGGGATCACAAGTTAAATTAATGCTGTCATGTTGCAAGGAGGACAAATGCCATGATGGAGTACGTAAACAGAAGCTGAGCATGCAAATCTGTTCTGGTCAAAACTTCCAAGGTCCTATCTGAAGCCCTTTTTTCCAGTTTGGTGTACCACTGTTCAGTAAACAACCAGGAGAATTCGGAGCCAAGAGATCGATTAGCTGTCAAGAAGCATGAACTCAGAGGAAAGAGAGAAAAAGATGGTGCTGTTTAGCCTGAAGAGGAAAAGGAATATTAAAGGGAATATGATAGCAGTCTTGAGGCCTTATGAAACTCTGAGATACTTTCCATCATTAAAAAGAAAAAATAAGACTTTCAAATGAATAGTGAAACACTAGAATAGTTTTGCTGTATTTTCATCGTTTTGTTTTATGAAACAAATTAGATCAACATCTGTTGAGAGTGAGACTGTTGATCCTGATTTGGTTTTAAATGATCACAACAAGGAACGAGCATTAGAGATGATCAGATATTTTCTTTTTATCTCAAGTCACAAGCCAACTAGTGTAAATTCAATACATTCTGAGCCTAAAGATGATGTGCTACTGTTTGCAGCTGTCGCTATTACAGACAAGTACACATCTCACAATTTTCTGCTTATTATCTTATAATAATAAAATAATATTTTTTTAAAAAAGAATCTTCTCTAATCTTAAATGTTGTATGTAATTTTAAGATTCACGTATAATACATATTTATTATTTTAAATAATTTTACATTCTTTCTAATATTTAATATTTCATAATTATTTAGTATTGCAATTTAATGCTTTACTGCTAGCTAATATTTGGGGCTTTCTTGAATTCTTAGCTATCAGAGCAATCAGTCACCAAAGGATCTACATCACGCTTGCCTTTACACAAGAAATTGTAGAATTTCCTAGCTTAAGGACCAACTATGTTTTTGTGGGGTTAGCTTTCAAAAGCTCATAGGTGCTGTGCTTATATTATTTACTGAGACCTAATAGAAAATGTACAAATAGCAGTTTACATGATATTAAAATGAAAAGATATATCCTTTTTATGTAAAATACACAGGCTAGTTTTGGGACGCAGGCCTTTTGACAAGGTCAGTCAGATTTCAGTTATGGCTAGAGGATGCTAATGGTTGTTATTGATTTATAAGCAACGCTACCAGAAGAGTCAGAATTTTGGCAGAAATTTGAACAAGGATGGAACTTTCCAAAATGTGTTAGATGCAGTCCTCTTCACTGTAGTTTTTTTATGGTTGGGACATGCTTCTGCTGTTGCAGGAAGGACACACGTTCTGTATGAAGGTCCAGGAGCACAGCCATGGAACTAGGTAACCAGTTCCTGCTTTCTTGGTTTGCTCTCATGACTTTCAGTATACACCTCCTGTGACACACAAATGCAGCAGCTCTTCATCTGTACTTCCTTTGCAGGTGCTTCATGTAGCATAATCTTTTAAAGTTCTCAACCCACCCACATGACTTTGACCATCACAGGTTGACCACTGCTGTTATTTACAGATTTAATTCCTTACTCTGAGAAAGATTTTGCTTGTTTGGAAAGTTCTCATTAAGATGAGCACAAATCTTTGGATAAACTTCACTACCTACTACCACTGTTGTTCTTTAGTCTTCTATTTACTGCCAAACCAGTTTTTCTCAACAGTCCCTTCTCCAGGGGGAGATCTCTCAGTGATCCTATCAATAGACAGAATCAAGGTAAGTGGATGCAAAGATATTTTTGCGTTGCTTGAGTTCTAGCTAGACACAACGCAGCACAAATGGACTTGAAAGGGCTAATTGCACCAATATAGCTCACAGTCTGATTGAATTTGCCTGACTCTTAGCAGAGCTTATTAGGTTGTATTCTATTGTGTGATAATGCATCCAAACCAGATCAAATATCTGACTCAGAAGAATATCCTCATAAAATCTTCCTTTCCTTCCTCTTCCTTCTTCCTGTCCTTACTTGTAAGCAATCCCTGAAGCTTTCCGTGCAAATTTCCTAGACAGGAGCCAGAATATCCTTCTTGCAATTGCTGTTGCTCTCAACTGACTCAGACTTCAGCTAGTTACTTTAAGGACTTCATCTCTTTCTTCTCTTATTCTTTCTTAAAGTGTAATTTCTAGGTTTTGGTGCCTCTTTCTTATTGTAATTAATGTAGATGAGAGGAACATTTCAGTGGCAGTGGTGTTATAGTGATTGGACTGATGTAACATCCTCTGATAGCCTAAATCATCTAAATGTACAAATATCACCAAACTTAGACAAATTTCTAGCAATAGATCTAATACTCTTTCTGTAAATTGTGCTCCTCTGCACAAGTGTGTGTTTCCATTTGTGAAACCTCTTGGAACAAAATGAATTTCTCTTGTATTTAGTTGTGTTTGAATTTTAGTAAATAATTTCTGATCTGTAGTTTAATTATGATTACTTTGTTATGACTTGTTAGGATTTGAAATCCAAACTGTTTTGATGTACATGAGATATATACTTGTTTCTTTATTGGATCAGCTTAAACTTTGAAATCCAATTGCCTGTGCAAACTTGTCATTCCAAACCCAACATCTATTTGCCATACTTGTTTTCAAAACACTACTACAGCAAACATTCTTGTAAGTATACTCATTCTTTAGAAGACTGCTGAAAGAAAATTTAAAACAGGTGGTGCTTCCTCTCTATCCTTGCCAACTCCCATCAATTGAAACTGTTGTCTTACAGCATGAGATCAATGTAGAGTTTGCCATTTAACTGAATAGAGACCGCAATCAACTCTGAAATAATAAAGAACTGAATTGACCCTTAAATTCACCAAAGCCAAGTACTTAGGCTGGACTCATCATAAAGAAGTTATTATTTTCACAGTTCCCCTTCTGTCTTTTTGCAAGCAGCAATTAATGCTATAGATTGCTTAACTATATGCTTTTCTCTCTCTTACTGAATCATTTTATTGCCTTATTGATTTGCATACATATTTTCCAGACTTACCTTGTCCAACTCCTCAGTTTGAATTGACATGGCCATTAGCCAAGCATGCCAACCATAATCTTACAAAGCACTTAAATGTGTGCTTGAATTTTGGTCCCATGGGTTACACCACTGAAGCTAACTCTTAAAATGAAAAGCTCTGCAAGACTAAAATAAGAAATTGTTTCTTAGAATCTTGGACAATGAGCTTCTTATGAAGTCACTAGGTTTTCTTCCTTTTACTAATTATTATCTCTGTTATTTATTAATTTATAAATAATTTAGTAAAGACCTTTTCCTATTCAGTTTTTAACTACCTTGGAGAAAAGTTATTTTTTACTTATGTGCTTATAAATGGATCAACCTTCACTGGAATGTATTTTATGACCGATGCATTTCTAAATTTTCATTATTTCATCTTCATGACATTCATTGTGTCATTTTTAATTTTTATTTTTTTTCCTGAAAGTGTTAAATCTTTACTGTTTTATACTGTACAATGGTATATAACACAGTGTGCAATTGATTATGTTTTTTTCTTGGAGTGCTCCCCCTCTGGCTATATTAACCTTTTTTTTTTTAAAAAAAAAGAACTTCAGTTAAGGTACAGAGAATTGGAATATTTCACTCCAAAGCTCAGAAATCAGTACAATTTTAGCAATAGCACTTTTTGTTACCATTTGGCAAATCCTAACATAATAAAGCATAGTGCTGCAAACTGTATGTTTTGATGAGGTGGGCATTTCTAGACAGGATACTGAGCAAAATCAGTGCCAAACTGTAGTGATTTGAAACAAAAATCAGCACTACAAAGCATTGCCATTTTGCAGGACTCACAAAATAGCATTAGCATTGTGTGAATAGAAGAACACACAAATGTGTTTGGTTTTGATGATATTTTGGCAAACTAAAGCATGCATGGTTAACCACATTGACATTTTCAAGTAATATTATACAGCTACCCTTTCATCCTACTGAATTGAGAATGGAAGTAATTTGTTTGGGCCCAAATACTGACATGTGCCCTTTATTTCCTTCTGTGTATATTTCCTATTTGCATTGGGTGTTTCCCACACTTCTCTTGTAGAAAATAGTCACTCTGGTATGTTTTTTTCAATTACATTTTTAAGTAGCTTTAAGCTTTATAGAGTGAAAGGAAGATGGGAGATTGCAAGCAGGAGTAGGATGACCAAAATGCAACAAGGTGAAGCAACTAGACACCTCATCTTTTAGAAATTGCCTTGCCCTGGTTATTAGCACACACTAAAACCTCAAAGTGTCCTCTTGGTATATGTTACTTTCCTAGCTAAACTCAAGTGCATATGTGTACTATCAACTTCAGTGTTTTGATACATGAAGGAATACTTGTATTGATCTCATCAAAAATAATATAGTAATATCACTAGTAATATCAGCAGTGGGTAGAGTGAGATATATTTTTCTGGGTGATGCAACTTAGAAAAGGCTATGGTTCAGTTTTGTAGAACTGCTCTTTAGTAAATATCTATGTCTGAACTTCAGTTTCTATTGAAGGAAATAGCAGGTTTGTGAAGCATTTGAAATCTGTTCTGCAAACACCATAGAAAAAAGCGCTGCAAATCATATATCTGAGCATGCACACAAACGCCTTTCAAATCTTCTCAGCAGCCTTTCTCCTTTTCAAATGCCAAAATGTCATTTAGCTCAAATGGGGACTTTTCCCTTAAGTCATGATCATTCTAAACCAATCTGATACATAAAGTGTGATAGAAGTGACAGCATATAGTATAGGTTACATCACTTAGAGTGTAACTAGAAATAGAGCTTTTTCATGCCCTTTATCTGTATCTCTGTCTGCAAAGCAAGTATATTGCAACAGTCAAAGGTTTAGATACAGCCCTAGGTAAAGCTTTCAAGCTTGGCACCTGTGTGCCATATGCCTGGCAGCAAGATGGACCAAGACTCAATCAAGCCAGAGCACTCAGATCACTTGGTTAGTAGTTACATCTGAAAATGTTTATCTCAATGTCACTGTCTTCTCATTAAGCACTGAAGGGAGGAGGGGGGCATCTCTTTTTAAATGTTTATTTTCCTATCAAGCAAACTAGCTACCTTATTTTCTGGTTTTATATCTTGGTGACATTACCTAATGATGACTTTTTTTAAAACCTGTTTTTATACTCTCAGTAGAGAGTTTAAGGAAAACAAACAAACAAACAAAAACAGTTAAAGCCTGCTGTGCAGAGAGAGTATTTATCAGCAAGCTGGTTTTGTGCTTGAGCTGTCAGGATTGTTCCAGGTTTTTAATAGTTACATTTTTTTCTTCTTACTGCAATTCTTGGCATTCTCTCCCCAGTTTGAATCTATGTTGAGGATGAAAGAGAAGATGATTTACTGTTTTTGAATTTAAGATTTTAATGAAAGTAGACTTTTCTTTGTGCCAACAAAAGTAATAGTAACTCCAAAAAAATGTTTTTACAAAGCATGATGTGAGAATGTGAGAATTAGGATAGATAAGGAAAAGAACTTTTACGACAAAACAAGGAAATAGTCGGAGGGAATATCCTGCTGAAAAACACAAAACATTACTTATAGTGCTAAAGCATCTGGAGGGCAGAGGGAGACTTAAGGAGCAGAGGAATTGAATTTAAAAGAAATATGTCTTTTTGAATGCTTTAAGAATATAAGGAGAAACGTCTTTCTGAATAAGAATCTATTTAGTAAAAGTTAAAAGCATTGTGGTAGTTTGTTAACTGAATAATATAGAAGAAAATGTCTTAAATTTGATCTGAAGAACAGGAAAACAACTCAGATTTTCTTTTATATCCTTAAATCTGTCTCTGCACCCAATAAGGTCCCTCTTTGACAACTGGACTATAAGAAATATAGTCTTTCTATATTATTAGCTTTAAAATGGTGTAGCATAAAATGTGATTTCAAAACGACTGTCAACTTGCAAGATGTTCTGCTTCTTAAACATGGCCATCCTAGTGGATAAATGTAGTGCTCACTATTCTCTTCTGAAAGCACTGGAGTATAATGCAATGTAGTATTAAAGAGGACATGAACTGACCTATTTTTTCAGGCTTCTGATCAACACAAAGTTTTAATGCCTTATTGGGGTAATTTCAACCTGATATTACTTAGAGTGCAACCATATAACCGAAAGCGGTAAAACCTAAACTTTCTTACAGTGAATATATAACATATTATACTATATAGCAGCATAGTATAATATATTATTGCAGTGACCAGACTGTGACTTTAGTGACATGCGACATGGCTGCTTGTATCCCATAAGAAACTAGAAAGAAAAAAGAGTAGAAAGTCTAGTCTATGCTTTTTCTGCGTGACTCTCAGCAGAGCTGGACTGGTTTGCTGGATAATCTGAATTTTGTTTGCAGTCTGATTCCTCACAGTGCCCTTGCTGACAGAGGAGGGATTGTTGAGACCAGAGTTGAAAAATTCTCCTGTAGCCCATCTTGAGAACGGAGTGGGAGATCTGGCAGAAAGTTACTGTTATAAATCCTCTTCCTGTAGCCTCTTCAAAGGATGTGACATCTCTCTTGTTCTTGGCTGCAAGAGCCTTTAAGTCTTATTTTGGCAAAAGACTTGCATTTTGGCCAACTTTAGCAATTTGCAATATGCTATCATATTTTCTCCTTTACTGCAGGCAATATACTGTTATTAATAATGACCATTAATACAGGTAGGCACCTGTAGGTAGGCACACATTCGCTTATATGACTGTTGCTAGTTTAGATTCACTGCAGTTTTTAACATGGAAATACAACTGTATCCATTTTATTCCTGAACTAACACGCTTCCTTCACAGTGGTGCTGACTCAAAGGTAGGGATATTCCTTAGCAGCAAAATCGCTGCTGCTCGTTTACCCTTCCTCTCATAGCTTTGCAATTTCTATTTAGAGTGCAGTAAACACTTACCTAAATCAGCCATTTTCCTTTCCTTTTGTGTTGCAGTGAGATTTGAATATGCTGTTCTCATTTTGGTAATTTACTTCCAGACATCAGAGAAAAACAGAATATTGATAAAGAGCAGGAATAAAAAGACAGTCGGAATAGGTGATAATTAAGTAATGGTGATATCAAATAGAAATTTTTAAATAATCTTGTGAGTAACTGATCTTATAGCTTCATTTCTCATAGCTATATAAAATTTATGACTTTCAGTAATTGAACTAATTTTTTTTTGTTTCATTTCAGGCTATTAGGAAGCCAAAAGTGTTATATCAATACATTTCCATTTTAGTCTGATAGAAGTTTAGGGTTTTTCCATATTTTCATTTCTTCTTGAGCTCAAAGATACCTGAAGACATTTTTACAGTGACATTTTTTATACATACTCTATATTCATGTGATGGACCTTTCTATAAGTATGGGTTTTAGTGCCCTCTACTGGATACACACAATAATTTATGTAAATGCTGATTATAATTTATTGACTACATGTTAATTCCTATGCAGTGCAGGTGCTAGAGTAGAGCTATTTCGAAAATCTCAGTAATAACATTACTGCTTTGTGGTTACAGTAATCGTAAGTCATGGATAGATATAAAGCACACGTTCTTCCAGGGAAGCTTCCTTTCAAGGATGGCCCTTGGTGTGTTTTATACAGCCAGTCTCTTAGATGGTTAAGAACCAGATTTTCTGTTTGTTGTCTGCGAGTCACAAAATGATGACATTTGGAGTTGCATTCACCTTCTGCAAAATATATTCCAAAATCTTGAGACTGAGTATATGAAGTTCTTACTTTAGAAAACATAACCTTGCATTTTAGTAGATCCAGACTTGTAAAGGAAGGCAGTAGCGTTTAAAAAAAATCATAGTTCTGGGAGTCATAGAATTTGAATTTTTGATATTTTGATATCTTTGAAATTCTGTAAACTTTTCTAAGAAGACAAGAAGCTGCATATAGAATTCATGTGCCAGTTTTTTCTGCCAACATATGCAAATATCAGCTGGACTCAATCTTGGCAATCAGTTCTACAGTCTCAGTCAAAAATGAGTGGAATGTTTGTGGTCTTCCTGCAGAGAAAGGTCCAGATGCAAGAGGGACTGCAAAGACCTGCCAGATGACACTCCAGGTTCTGTACCTGGAATGAGATAAGGACTCCACAGAAAGAAAATATCTTGTGTCTGCAAAAGCGCTTTGTTTATGGCAAACATTTGAGTGCTGTTTAAAGATTCTTAGTTTAGTCTCAATGCTCTTCTGCACTTAGTATATCTGAAAGATTGTCTCACACATTGAATTCTCCCTGACAAATCTGTTACTAGGGAGCACTGAAACTAACTTAAAATGAAAATTTCCCTCTGGTTGAAT
>JAUBOD010000136.1:409447-428317 GCA_032353885.1 Nothura maculosa
CTCCAGGTGTGGCCTCACCAGGGCTGAGTAGAGGGAGACGATCACCTCCCTTGACCTGCTGGAGACACTCTTCTTAATGCCCCCCAGGATCCCATTGGCCTTCTTGGCCAGCAGGGCACACTGCTGTCTCATGGTCTGTACATGAGAGTGGTTCAATTGTATGCGAAATTTTGAAGCTCTGTTCTTGTGCATTTGCAACTGTTCTTCTGTTCCGAAGCAGAGGAAAGGAATTTTTAATTCAATACTCTGGAGTGGAGCTAATGTGTCCTGAGTGCCATTTGCCACAAATACGAAGCAAGGGGGCTGGCCAAAGAAAACAGCATTTCCTAGAATGGTTTAGTTCAGCAAGTTTTTGCGTGTCTGAGATGAAATGTTTGCAAAAACAAATTTAATTCATGATATAGGTGAACTAAGTTCAATAATAATGGGCAGTGACTGACTGTAGAGCTCAAGGATCCACAGTTTATTCACCAAAGGATTTGGTAATCAAAGGATTTGGTGAATAAACAAAAGAATTGCCTAGCAGTTGTATGCCATATTTTGCTTCGAAAGCCATTCTTGGAATGTTACCCCGTTAACCTCTTATCTGGGAAAAGTGACCTGTGTGGTTTGTGGAGGTGAAGGAATATTTCTCCAGGTTTTAAAGTAATTAATTCTCGTGTTAGTTCAGGTTTAAATGTTTCTTTTAAGAAATATTGATGGAGATTTAATACTACTCAAATAGTCTGAGATTTTTCTAAGTAAACTTTTCAGTTTACAATTGTTCTTCATTTGTAAGTTAATTTACTGTAGAAAACACTTTTATGTTGATGTCCCTAGTGAAAACAAGATGCTCCAAAACTAAAAGAGCCAACTGTTTTAACTGATAACACCCCTCTCTGAATTACTTGTTCACAGCTACATTTTGAAGGCCATAAGAAGTTTTATTAGAAAGAGAAAAAGTGACAATGAATAATTTATCTATGAATGTTTTTTCCATGAGTATCACATTTTAATTTAATTCTGATTTGAATGGTAATTAATTAATATAGTTTTGCATTCAGTAGACTGAGCACAAATATTCCCAATGCATTTTTTTCCTTTCTACGCTGGTTGCATAAATCACAGATGAATCACATCTGTCCTCTGATTGAATGGATTGAATTTAAAATTTCTTTCTGATTTTTTTTGTGTATGAGATTATCATTGGTGTTTCATAAACATTAAGGCTTGTAAACACTGTTTAACATTCATAGCAACACCACTGATCAGCCCTGGCATGATTTCCATTATAACAGGAATAAATACACAAGAAAGTTTACACAGCATTGCTACTAGAGCTGCAAAATTGGTAGCCCTCGATATATTTATGTGGCATTGCTGTTATAAATCAGAAATAATAATATATATTTGAGTTTATATTTTCTTCTGAAGCTTTCTTTCTTTTTCCTACCCTTACTCCAACTTCCTGTCATTTCTTACCCCCTTACTAAATCTGAATCTGCCTTAGCAGCATCCCTGGGACTATTTATCTGACCAAATCCTTCAGTGAATACAGAGAATTCTCCCATCTTTATGAATCTTAAACAACACACGAAAAGTCTCGTTTAACTTTTTCTACTTAGCCTATCTCCTCTGTTGAGTAGACTTAGTATAAGACCCACTGTAGAACTTATATACACGACACATTCATCTTTCTGTTGTAAATAACAATATGAATATTTGATTATTTTACCTTTTTTTGCCTACTGAAAGTTGTCCCCTTAAATTTAGTCTATATTTTGTAGATAATATATATATTCTACTTTGTCTTTCTAGCGTGCCCTTTTTCTACTCAGCTAGGTTAATGCCACAATCTGATAAGCAGATGGTTTGCAGATCTCAGGTAACAAATATCACTGACAACATTGATTTTCTGTACAGTTTCACAGGATGAATTTATAAGGCACAATATAGAGCTAGCTAGATTTGCCAGATTGGTTAGTCTTTGACATTTCTTTGCAGATGTGCACGCCTATGCTCTTCTATGTGTTCTTGACCCCATTAAATATCACCATCACCACAGAGTGACGAATGACTTAACTACCTTATAAGATTTATGAAAATTCATAGAAATAATTGATTGCAAACATTTTAAACAGAGGCCAAGCACTCGGTTATACATCCTTTGACATTTCCTTTAATACACAGGACAACTGTGAACTCTTCTTTTGCAAAATAGAGAAATAAGAATCCTATCTGAATTATGCATCATAACTGTATACTATGTAGAAAAAAGTGGCATTGTTATTAATACTTGACCAAAAATCTACTGAATATTTCATTCTGATTTCCTTAAAACCAGAAATAATTTAGGCTCATTACATTTTTTCTTCTTGCTGTTTCTGTCTCTCGTACAGTCCTGCTAAAAATGTGAAAGCAGAAATTACATTCATATAAAATAGGTAACACATTAAAACAATGTAAAATGAATACATTTTTTTCCATTCCTACCACATGACCTGCAGGCAGATTCAGTCTTCTATTTTAATAAATCAAAAACTGGTCTACTTAAAAGTAGTTTAGTACTAATATATTTTTCTCAGCAGTAAGATTACACAAGACAGAAAACAGTGACCTAGGATTTCTAAAATGTAAGTAATTAAATAGAAAGCAAATGTTCCTGCTAAATGCTCTGCTCTCTGGTAATGTTATTTCATACCAGAAATGAAGTGTAGCTGCTGCCTTTTCAGTCTCTCAGTCTCCTACTATGTTTAAAGGAGGATGAATAAAAGTTTCGGTTTTATCTTTGCTCATTTATCTCTTGAGCTGTGAGAATCTCAGGAAGAGCGTGACTGGATCACGCAGCCTTGATGCTTACGAAGTATTAAATGCCTTATCTCATACCATTCCCAGCACAAAAGATATGAATATAGGCAACTGCCATTAACTGTTATCCTTTAGTAATAGTGGTCCTTGGGAGCATAATATTCTTCAGTGTTTGCTTTCGCTATGTCTTCCCTTCTCTTTATAAACCTTTATATACCCACATGCGTAAAGAGGTAATTACAGTTCCAGTTTTACTGATATTTTCAGGCATAGATTTCAATTTTCAGAAGAAGAAAGAGGAGAAGAAGATCCCAAAGCATGGACTGCGGTCCTCTTAAGTACATATTTGTCTCTTATGCTGTAAAATGTGCATCCCATGTTTAACTGTTGGATAATAATGTTGCATCTCTAAAGTTTAGATCTTTTATAACTTCGAAAGCTTATGGACGGAGGAGGCTTTAATACTTATTGAAAATCAGCATTAGAAGTCAAAATGCTATTCAGATGTATTTTTTAGAACTATTTGATCCAAGTTATTTGTAGTTGGTCATTAAGAGTGTATAACAACAGTTGCTGTTGTATGATATCCTGGGGAGTTATTGCTGAATTTGGAAGTATTTTATCACTATTATGTTCTGACATCAATACTTGATCTTTCTGCCACTATAGAACTATGTTGAGGACTATTCCATTAAAAAGATATACTTGTACATAGACATAGTGTAAGTAGAATTGTACTATGGAATGCTACTTGTTGAGATTTTGTTTCTTCGTTATAGGAGAAGTGACAAATTAGTTTTTATTATTTGTAAATCCCCAATGGACAAGTATGTCCTTCCATTCCTGCATATCTTTTACCAATTACTAACTTAAGTTGCTATGAAATTCCCCCCTTTTTTTTCCTTTTTTTTTTGAATTATACTTGCTATAGCAGTTTTTGCTTCTGCTTGAGCTGATCTCTTTTTTCTGTATATAATATTCTTTTACAGTTGTAATTGTCACAGAGCATTATTAAATTGTTCCCAACATTCATCCCCATTTATCCATCTAAATTATTTCTTTTGGACTGTTGACTCCTAATTTTATGAGGTTTATGAGGTTTATGAAGTAGGATTTCGAAAGCAGCCATGAGTCTATGTGTGAGTAAAGAAATTATTTCTTTCCCATATGAATTACAGAACAAGGATAATCATTTGCTGCTTTTTTCAATTCCTCTATTAGTCAGAACATGAGTTTGAGAAATTCTCTCTTTCTTTTTAAATCTGTTTTTTAGCAATTTCAAAATGAAATGAATGCCACTTTTTTCCCTCTCCCTTTTTATTCTTGCCGTGGTAGTATAGGATCTTCTTGACCTGGCTGTCTCCCTAGGAAGGCTGGTTTGGTACAGCTTCTGCATTGCTTTTTTGATGTCTACAGCTGGTTTTATCCTTAAATCATATTTGTCTCCTGTACAAGACAGCAGAATACGTGTCTGGTCTTCCCAGGTTCTTCACATGTGCTGTGAGGAACAACACTGTGATAGTATGGTATTAGGTTGGATATGCTGATTTCCAATGCTCTATAAACTCAGTAGGTAGTATTCTGGGAGCTCACCTGCTTGTGAACTTCATGCTGTTTGTGCAGAGCTTAAAGCCATTCTGGTTTGTTACTTCTTCCAGAAATTCCTGGTGTGCATCTGAGGATGACTGATCTCACTTTGGCTTTCATTTAGTCCCTGCATAAATAAAAAATAAACTCAAAGTAGCTGGAAACTCCTCTATTTTTTGCAGTGGGATTATTGGTGATTTTGTCCTTTATTTATTCAATATCATGATGTTGCTTATTCGGCATCATGCAAATGTAATATAAATATAACATTAGAGAGCTCCATACAAATTCATGAGTGTTAGCCTTTTCTATGTTTACAGTTTCATATTCTCTCTTATTATTTTGAATGAAAAGAGGTGGAAAAAAAAAACCCCAAAACATTTTTTTAATCATATTCAATGTTCAGAAAAAAATGGGAATAGCTTGATGACCCTCTTAATACGTCTTTAACCTGAGATCTTTTTTCCCTTGATTTAGGTCAAATAAGCTCTTTATTTTGTGTGTATGATTCTATCCTTATTTAATTATTCTCTGACTGCAGTGATTGTTAAGCCCCTGTAATTTAGCACTCTTCAGCATGTATTTCCTGCTGCTTACAGGAACACACTGGGGAATATGCTTTAATATCACTTCACACTTATTAAAATACAGATTCCTCCAGAGTTAAGATATGCAGCTGCCATGAATGAATACATTTAAATCATAAAGTGTACAAGTGAAAATTCAACCTGTTCAAAATATTGTCAAAATGTTTTGTATAATGCTGCTTCTATCTGAATAAATACATTGGGTTAAGACTTTAGAAGAATTTGTATATGCTGAATTAATAAGTACTAATGGATATACAACTCCACAAAGCTGAAAAACAAGAAATGTTGACAGGAATACATTAAATTAAACCTCATGTTTGCCACAAAATAAGTCTTTAAATTATGTTGCGTTTCTGAAAGGAACATAATTATTCCTTCTTTTTCCCCCTTGTAGATCTTTCTAAATGCAGATACAATCCGCCTGGGAAATCTGCCGACGGGTTCCTTCTCCTCCTCTCCAGCTAGCTCTTCAGCTCCCCGCCAGACTATCTATGAGCTCTGCGTCTGTCCTAATGGTAAACTTTACCTGTCTCCGGCAGGAGCAGGCTCCACATGTCAATCCAGTAGCAACATCTGCTTGTGGAGCTAAAAAGACTCCAATTTATCCTCACACCAGAATAGCCTTTTGTTACTATCCCTCTGCTTCACAGTTCTGCTCGGTTTCCCTTGTGACAAGTTCGACGCTTCAAATGGCCTGCAGAGCAACTTCTTCCAGTGTAAGCAGGAATACAGCGCTGCCTTCCCTCGTGGTTCATGGTACCACTCAGCGTAGAGACGGGAGTCAGATACTCAGCATGTATTCTTCATCAGGAAACCTGGATCATAACATCACCTTTTGTCCAAAAGGGAGAATAACACAGGTGCCTTTGCTACATGAAGTGAAGCACATAGTTTTAGATTTTTGCAGGACCTGGATATGAACTGCACATATATATACAGTACATATACAAATTTGCCCAGATTCCAATGGTGAGATGAATTGGTAACCCCTGTATGTTAAATAACTTTACTGTCTGAAAGCACAATTTTCCATTCATCTTTTTGGATGTAAACTTTTATCCCTGAATTTTAAAATTTTGAAGCATTGTGTGATGCTTGCTTTACTAAACAATTAAATTCAGTAAATGGTTTTTAACACAAAAAGAGACAGAATCCCTCACTCAGTTTGGTTTCTTTAAAAGAAGTGTGTTGTTACTCTTTGTCTTCTAGGTCTAGGGTTTTGTACACTAGGTAAATTCTGAAAGTGCTCAGCAATATTATCTTTCAGAGCTAAAAAGACATCTGCTCTTCTCTGTGAGATCTGAATGGCCTTATATAGTAATGTCATGGCTACTGCATGTGAAGCGACTGCTTTAAATAGAACACACAGTTTCTGGAAAAGAAGAACAGGGCAAAGGAAAAATATTGGCGGGATGTTTGTTGATCAATTTGTTGTTTTCCACAAGGTATTTATAATTGGCAAAAGGAAAAAAAAATGAGGAAAAAATCCTCCAAGGTACATCTTGTCCAGTTTCTAGCTATGACTAACTGCTGCCATTTGAACACAGTACAAACATGAGTACTAATGTCATGAGTGATGCTGCAAAGCAGCGCCCTAACACCTGGAGTGATACATTTACTATTCTTTTTTCCTCACCATATCCTGATAAGGTTTTCAAAGTAATAGTAATAAATATATATATCACCCTTTACTCAAGAAAATTCAGTATTGAAAAGTACATTAACATTACGTTGACTTTATCAAGTCTGTGTTTAAATTATGCAGCCTCGTTTGCACTCAGATTTCACTGCTTCCTTTTTTTGACAAGTTTGATGTGGGTTTGCTTTCTTATATCAATTTTTATCAGTCCTTTGCCTTTGTTGGTAGCTGAACCCCTGTAAGAGATGCTTTGGTATGCTGCTGCTAAGTTTATCACAACATTGATTAACAAGACTATCTTGAAACTTGCAGAACCCAGGAATGTAAAACAGTATAAAAATGTTTCCTATTGTGGAAGATGGCTTGATTACATCAGGTAAGTGCACTTTTTAATAATATTCTTTAAATCACATCATCTACCATCTAGCTTTAGAGGCTTCTGAACATAGGATTACCAATGCAATGATGACTTTTGTAAGATAACTCTTAAGACAGGGTAATCAGTACAAGGTGGGTATTGCTACGCGATATGTTTTTCTTTAGAAGAAAAGATGTCAAAATGATCAAATAATTATGATCTTTTTATTTTATTACTAAAAAAAGTTGATTTTGTTTTCACTACAGGTGAAATTCACTCCTATGCAGAAGACCAGCACAAGTCACGGCTTGGCTGGTGCTCGCCTTTCTGTTGGCCCTCATCAGAGGTGTGAATTTTACCCCCAAGCAAGAATTGGTACTGGCTGTTTCTGCTAGCTAAGCAAAGATTCTGCACTGATTATTTCATATGTACAAAAGAAGGCTATTAGCAACTGATTTGTTATTCCCTGGAGAATATTTTTCTGTCACTTAGAAAGAAATATATTAGAAAATATTAGAAGAGGATAGATTGGAAGCCTTTTTTGTTTTTTCCTTTGTAGGAGGGACAGAAACAGAGATAGAATTGACAGATAAAATAACAAAACTTTAGATATTAAAGCTATATAACATATATCCTAAAAATATAGGGAAATGGATGCCTTTTTCCTCTGTACACAAACCACAGAATGTAGTTGTGAAAGTCATGAAGATGAATAGTATGAATTTGTTTAAGGACACATTCATATGTATTTGTTATCTGTGCACACAGACATATACTGGTTGTCTAAAAGATAGACAAAGAGCTTATAGTGACCCATATATTCAGTGAATTATATTTTGCTTTCTTACAACTTGCACACAAGCAGATTAAGAACTTTTTTCTCTGTAAATTGAAGACCACAAGAGTGGCTTGGAGACCCTTTGTCATAAATTTTTCATATGACATGAGCATATGTCATTTGTTTGCTCTTCACCTTAGCTGATTATGACCAACTATACAAACTCAATGTAACCTGGAGTGAGGATGGGCAAGTAAAAAAACAAAAATATTTTGTTACAAGGTTCACTTTTAATAGCAGGAATAAATTAATTTACAGCTAAGGTTTGTATGAAGAAAACTCAGGGCATGTGTGAGTGGAACTTTGGACTCAACAAAGCTAAGGCAATTAGTCCACATATCTCTGCACTGTCAGGAGTTTCTTGCTGGGAAGCACTGCAGTCTGCTCCCTAGTATTTCTGGCATGAGTAGAAATAGAGAGTATTTGGGATATTCAGCAGCCTATGTAATAGACACAACCCCAGTGTAAAAATTTATCATGGAATCTCAATATTCTAATGAGTTTCTTATTGATATTTACCTTGAATTCCTTGAAAATCATAAGAAGGAGAAAATTTCATTTTTTACTTTGAAGAATGTTTCTAGCTCACATGACTTCAGGAAGTATTGGAAAAGTAATTTCAGTGCACCAAGGGAACTAAAAAAGTCAGAAAGCCAGCGTTATAATATTTATAAGCATAAGCAGCACCATCGTTTTTGAAAGAAAAGCAAAGATTACCAGACATTTTTGAACACTTGAAGCTAGCAGTAGTGAGAACCTCACTAATACACATCTCTGAAGATGACAAAGCAAATCAATATTCACAAGCCTCTCATGTGACGACATGGTTCTTGCAAAATGATTCTGAGCTCATCTGCTCAAAGTGCCTCCCCAAAACATCAGGAAAGTGGCATAGCCCATGACATTTCTGGTGGAAGGAAAGTAAAAGATCTCAGCACAAAGACCATGTAAAAACATGGGCCCTAGCTTTAATTATTCAATGCTGGTTTTATGATACTGAGGCATAAAATAAAGGTCATTCCTGTAGAGAGCCATAGGAATATTTTTTGTCACCTTCCTCATAGATTTCTTGCCCAGGTTATTTCAGTCTTTGTTGGCCATTTATAATATCTAACATCCACCTTATGATTATAACTTCAGCTAATATATCTCTAATTAGAGTGCTTATCTGATTGAATATTTTGATCACTTATTTTAGAAAAGAGATGTCACTTACCTCATCTAGGGCAAGAGTTTCCCAGTTAACAAATCACTATGTTGTGACAAGTGTTGGGAAAAAAAATTGAAGAAATTAAGATATTTTTAAGCATTGGACTATTTTTAGTCCATTAAAAACAGATCAGTGTCTGAAGTTTTTTCTTTGAGATTATTTATAATATATGAATACATGTATCAAATAAAGCTTCTTTTTGTACTACAATATCCATTTTGGAGCCACTAAGATGGTATTACAGCTGTTCAATCTTTTCAGATCTATTCCTCTGACAACAGTGAAATATATTAAAAGACCTTATTAGCTACATGTATTTAATATATATGATAGATTTACCTTCTGTAAAAGTATGTATCACAATATATTAGGATACTGTCTCTTTCTTGTTTAAAAAATAAAAATAAATGATCCACCAATCTCTCCGAGCACTGTTACCTGTATGGTTTTGTATTGCAGTTCATTTATTGGTTAAGTGATAAGACCAAAGACTGACACTTCTGCTATACCTAACACTATGACACTGCTGCTTCTAATAATGCTGTGGGAATGAAGAGACAAGAAGTTGTAATTACAACATGAAATTGTAACATAGTCTAGATTTGTACAGCATCTTGAGCTGTAGATTGTTCACTTTTTTCCAGGGTTGAAATTGCTTGTCAACGTAGTACAGTTACGTTACTGCTCACACATTACCAGATCTTCCAATGTTCTTAAAAAAGGGGAAGAATGTGTATTGCAATTGAAATTGAATGTGCCAGGACACTGCTTGCCTCAGCTGAAGTTACCTTGTTTTGCTGTCATAGTGGCTTGTCTGTATAACCCAATTCACTTGAAACCATTTCAGAGAGAGGGCTATTATGTAGGAGTTCAAAATACAGCCATAACTGACTGAAAGAGCTTGATGAGAATGTTTAAGGTTTTTGGTTGCTAACACCATGTAATTGTTTAAATTATTTTTCTTAGGTTCTAAATCATTCTCTAAATAAAAAAGCTGATTTCAGTGTATTCATATGTAAATTGGATCAGAGTTGAAGTGTCATATGGTTTAAATTAGTACTCAGTAAAGGTCTGCTAACCATTTTTGTTTTATTTTGTAACTTCCATGTTAATTCTTTTCCTGTGTATATAAATATATAAAAGGATGGAAACTATTTTCTTACACATACTATGCAATATCTTTGTAAAACTGCAATATTACCAAAATTACAAAAGCTGTGCTTTTGTACTCTTGCTTTATGTAAAACAAATCTTTTTTCTATTTAACGGGTTGTCTGTCTTATACTTGTAGATAACATATTATTCAAAAGCAGTACACTGTATCTTTAAGTTTTATTTTATTTTATTTCCCTTGGACTTTTTATGTTATGAAAATAATAGCAAGGTTTTGGAAGTTGGAAATTGTTTTTTCTTGGAAAGACAGAACTTTTACAACATGTAATTAACAGTCAGTTTGAAATCTGTCCTGTTCTACTTTAATTTGGTCTTAGTGTTTTCATCTGGTGCTACTTTATAACCATAAATAAGTGTGACAGATAAAATAAGAAACATATCAGAACTCATTTCAAGAATAATCTAATGGGAAACTTTCTAAGGGTGAGTAGACGATATAGGACAACTGATGAGGAATATTTATTTTTTCTACTTTTTTTGTTAGTATGCATTTCTTTCCTTTTCTAAATTATCCATCCAATAATAACTGTTACTTGCTTTTGATTTTTTTTATCCTCATAATATACAAGGGATTTCCTTTTCCTTTCAGCTTTCCTTTCATTTTTCGGAAGACAACATTTAGATGTAGCATATATATAAAGAAAATGCTTGCATGCACCTCCTGGATGCCCAGCTGCACTTGAGCAAGGCCCACTCCAGGCAGACAGTAGCTACACTAACTGGAAAGCTGCTACACAGACTGTAATTTCTGTACCACAGCAACAACTATACAGATCTGTCCATAGTGCAGGTCTTCCAGAGTCCCAAGTCTAGTTTACAATAGCTGACACAGCAAGAAAAATTACTCTTAGCTGTTGTATTCATGTTTAGACTAGACCTGTCCAATTAAGCCCACATGACACTAGAAGATAAATGGAAGTTGTAGTAGAAACAAAAACAATTTTCTGTTGATTCAACTGTATCTTGTACTGAACCTAGAATATAAAAGTACAAGCAGTGTGTCTAAAATTAGGTTTCCTCTGAAAATCCAAGTTGACCTGATTTTTTTTAGAATTCCAAAGTATTATTTGATCATTATCCAATACCTTTCTCATTGAGGCTTTGACCAGAACATGGGTTCTAATAGGCAAGGAAAAACATATAGTCTAGCTCTGGTCTGATTAGAATCAATATTACGTATACCACAGATAAGCCTAACCTGCTTATGTGAGGAATAAGAAGATTTTCCTTAGTTTTGGGAAAACTTCAATCATTAAGGGCCGTAGATCCTTGAAGAGATTCCTTCAAGGATCTCTTGAAGCTCTTCTCAAACTATGTAAGTGTTTAAGCACTGGGATCCATTTATATTAAAGAACTTTTAGTTTAGCCAAGTTATATAATACACAACTTGATCTGGGAAGCAAAGGTGCCTTCTCATCACAAGAATACCTCCTTGTTCATGAGACTGCTAAGGAAGTAGTTCAGTCTCCAGGATAACCTAGAGTACATTAAATAATATGACTTGCCCATTAGAATATCATTCCGGAAGCCAAGACAGAATGTTTCCTATTCCAGAAACTCCTTTTTGGGAGTGTGCATGCAGTCATCCTTCATTATAGTCTATGGCTAAATAATCTGTATCAGGATGATTCTGAGAATAAGTCATTTATTTATTTATTTATTTATAAATGTTGATTATTAAGATTTCTTATCACAAATACTACAGTGGTCAGCAAAAGTAAAACCAAATGCCTTGACCTCCACCCAGGCTTATCTGCTCAGCTGGGCTGCTGCCTATTTGCCCATCTGCTGAACCAGAGAACTTTCTATCAAATAGGAATATTTGCTTAGTGAAAGAAGATGTTACGTAAGAAGAAAAACAAGTGCATGGAAATATCAAATTCCGATCAGCTTGTTGCAATGAGCAATGTGGTCTTAGCAGCATTGGCCAAAACGGTTCCCAAGTCTAGATCACTCCTGTTAAGAAGTGGTACTAAGAGCACCTTAGATGCACAAGAATGCTGTTTTATTTAAGCTTAATTGGGCTAGGTAGGACAGTGACATATAGGTAATGAATCCAAATCAGTCACATTTCAACAGTACCTAGCAGAAATCCAGAAAGCTGGATTTTTTGAAAATAGTCTCTCTATTCCTCCCTAGGCTGAACCGTGGCTCAAAGAATTGGGCAGAAACTTGGAAGAGGGCATCAATTTTATAGCCTTCTATCTGCAGAACTTTCTGATTCTTCATAAAAACCCCCAGAAGAAAAAAATAGTAACCTAGGTATAAATTTCATACTTACCAAATGGAGAGCCTCACTGAGCTCTCTGTGCGTAAGTGTGTTCATGCATTCACGACAAATGCAGCTCAGAGTAAACCAGTGCACAGAGTAGATTGAGACACTATTAAAAACAAGCAGAAACTCAATTCTGTGTCTTTGGGTTAGGCTCTCAATCTTTATTAGAAGCTTGTGAAAAAGAAGGAAAAACTTCATAGTACTTGATATTTTACATCGTATTTCTAAAATGCATCATTAGCATCAGTCTAGTTTTCCATCTGAAAATTGCCCTTGCTTCAGCTCCAGGTAGCACTTTAACACAGAGCTCTAAGCTGCTTCTGCTGACTTCACTGGTTTGTCAAAACAGAATCAAAGTAGCTGTTGCCAGATGAGATATAAAAGGAAATAGTAAAAAAATGCACTGCAACTGCCTTTGCGTATTTTGGCCCAGTTCTGCAGCTTCAGGCTTTTGGGGGATTATTGATTAAAACTACGCATCTGCATCAAAGATTGTGTCCTGCTCATGGCAGAAGACTTGCAGTGATTCTGGAAGCAATATATATGTTATTCCTAATGTTACTAGTCAAGTCTAAAGAGATTCAGCAGACTGTGTTCATTCCCTTGCTTACTGCACATTAGTTAATTTAAGTAACTAATTCCTTATTGCTGCGTTTTCAGTCTATCATAGCCTATCTTTAGACTTTTCAAAATTTTTTTTTGAGTATAAAGGGGAGAAAAAAATCTGATAGCAACTACTAAACCTGACATCTGTTCATAGCTGAAAGAAGTAGGTTATTGCTGGAGACAATTATTAGTGTAACTATGGACTGAACTTCAGGGAGAGAAGGGGCACATACAACCAAACCATCAAACAGAGAAAAGCATGGAAAGAAAATCAAGGCATGTGAAAAAAAAAAGAGAGTGATATTAAAAAAGGTTTGCAGCTTAATGGGGAAGATATTAATTCACTTTTTTACATTTTTAACTCTCTAGCCTTGCCAGATATATCATACCCAAAGTGCAAAAAACTACAGACAAAGCTTCAGGAAAGCAGAGATTCGGGAATCACAGAGGAGAGATGACTGCATGCAGGTCAACGCGGTGCAACAGGACAGGTGCAACGCGGCCATTATTTATAATATACTTGAGGCAGAAAAGGGAGCTACTGAGGCACACGGCAACCTACAGCAGTATAAATAGAAGCCACCTGGAGCAACAGCTAGAAAATAGAGAATAGTTAAGTATACCTCTATAAATTAAACATTAACTTTTTTTTTTTTTTTTTTTTTGAGATAAGGGTCTGAATTGTAACATACAGTCTTAATTTCCCTTAATTAGACTATTTTACCAGCATCTAGGAGCAAGCATTAACTTCTGTGATACATTTCATGGCACAAGGAATGTATATACATATATGTATAAATACATGCATATGCATATGTGTATATAAAGTAAGCCTGTTCAGAAATAGCAAAGGACAGTGCATGGGACACTGCATTTCAGAAAGAACATCAACTTTTTTTCTGGTAGATCCACCAGCTAAAGAAATGGGCTGGTGAAAAGTTTTATTTGCTTTTTCCTTTTAAACAGATTTCATTTATGTCTACCCATGTTTTATAATTTTAAAGCCCAGATCAGTCCTCTTTTTATATCATGTTGTAAGGAAATAATCTATATCTCTAGTTATGATTTGATTAGATACAGTTTGCAAATTTTACATAAGGGCATTTCTCTATGATTACTATTGTCACCTCCTTTTCATGTGTCCTAGCATAAACTGCTAGATTACAGTAAACCTACTCTACTTCTGATACATAAACTGTTGGTATGTCTAGTCTTCTTTGGGAAAGTCTAGGACACTGTGCCAATCCTCTCCACAATGCTGAGATAATAAACATTTCTTCTCATGCACAGCATATATCAGCATATATTTGTGAGCAAGTCACCTCATAGTTAACCAGATTACTGGAGCTGCTTCCTAAAATGATTTGGATATTTACCTCCAGTTTCCAAAATCTTGCATGGCTTTAGTATAATGTTTTTGGTTTTCTTTTTTTCCTTTTTTTATGTTTGTTTAATTATAGTACATTATAAACTTTTTAGGAGATTTAAATTATATGTCTAAACTACAAAATTTTATTAATGGCCATATGTTTCTGAGAACTTAAAGGGAAAAATACACTTAAATCATATTGTCTCACATTTTGCAGAGCGGTATAATTTCAGTTGATTTAGGAAATCTTTCCTATCTGTTTTTAGGAAGTCTAACATGCAAACATTTAATCAAATTTGGCACTGCACATTTTGCCTAACAAATGTCACTTAAGTTAGATTATTGTGAAGACAAAGTATTTACATTCCAAATCAAAATTTCTAAATGGTGTATTGTTCCCTTTTAGAAGTATGTAAGTGTATTATCATATTGTGAAGTATGACAAATTAAGTTATATCAATTTTTAAATAAATGTAAATAAAAATCTTTAGTATAAAATTCTGTAAAATGTGCACCTTCAATTTATTTAATAACTTCATTTGTCTAGAAGTTAAGTTCAGCTACATGTAAATCTATGCACATGCTTTTCATATTTCGTGATGTTTGTTGCTGTCTTGTATACTTGAAAGTTTGTATGAGCAGGATATGCTTTTTGATGTTTGGGATGTCTTTGTCTGCAGAATTCGTATATTTTTCTCTATTATTTAATGCAGTATCTGCCTAGCCTTTGGATATATTTATCCTGAATGTTATTTTGTCACTACACTTAACATTTAGGTTAAAGTCCTTCAAAGCTCCAAATATGTATTTAACTATAAGCATGTGAGCCATTGCAGGAAACTTAATGGGACTGCTGAGGTTTGAAGTTAGGATGATGATAAAATATTTTGTCGGATCCATCTTCATAAATTAAGAAAAGTATTGCAACTTCCTGGAGGGTAAAAGATGCCTTAAAATAATGAAGGTGAAAGACTTCTGAATATTCCGCAGTGCTTCACGTTTTTTAGCTCACTTGAGTAAAGACATTCTGGAGAAGATAAGTTATTTGTAGTTCTATGATCTCTGTGCAACGCTGTCTGTCTGCATCACACTCATTTTTAATTTTGATTTGAATTATGTCAGCATCCATTATGTTCAAAGTGTTTTGTGCAAGTCCTAAAAAATCCCTTTATATGAACACACTCTTAAGAGTATCATCAATTGGCAAAGTGAACTTGTGGCATTTGACTCTGTTTAAGCACTTCTCTCATCCAGCTATTGAAATGACCTGTATGTCAAGAATATAAGCTTTTTCATAATGTGGAAATCACCTCCAGCTTGATTCCATAGTTTAGTTCCTGCCCTTCTCATCCTTGTGGTTCTGTCCCACAGCTGACCCCTCAGCTCCGTAACTGAATGCCCATCACCAGGTAAGGAACAGCCCTTCCCTCCACATGCAAAGCTCAGGAAAACCAGTCTCACTTCTCCAAAGATGAAGGTAGTGCAGATGGCCACTGCACATTGCCAGCTGTTCCATAATATTCACATCTTGGAGAGGGAGTTAAAATGCAAACAAGAAATTGGTTTGCAAATTGTAACAAGATACTGAGCTGCATCACTGCCCTATTTGTTGTCATGGGAAAGCTCAAAACAAATGGATAACGGATTTTTTTTCACACCTGCAATTATAAGTAATCACAGTATGGGGGAAGGAAAAGAAGAAGCAAATGCCAGGAATCACAGTCCTCATGAAAATGTCAGATGTCTAATACAAGATTTTGTATCAAGACAAAGATCTCACTATTAGCTCTGCAAAAACCAGCTACTCTGTCAGCTGCACTCTAGGGATAAAAACTTTCTGAAAATATTTTCTGTGCATGTTTTCAATCATGGTGATTATTCTGCTCATATCTTCTTTTTCCCCACTTTTCAGTCTAACAGCTACTTAGGACTCTGTCAGTAAAAGCCTTAAGTAAATACTAGTATTGTGGAAGTTCTGCAGGTTAATGAAGTTACTTTTTCAACTTTAGCAGCAAAATTGAATGAAAGTAATGTTGCAGGTATCACTTTGAGTATCTTTGCTTCTTTTTTTTATTTACATTCCCTCTAAACTTCTTTGAACCCTGAAGAAAACTACAATCACTGTAACTAGATCAATACCCTAAAAGCTCAGGTCATTGTCTGATAGTGGCAGCAGGTGATGGTATTTAGGAGCAGGTGAGTCTGGCCAAATTATTCAGCCTTTTCCCCATGCATTCTCCCAGCATCCACAATTATTTTTCCTCTGTTTCAATATCTGTTTATGTTTTCTGATATTTTGTTGTTTATGTGGTCTGTATGTGTTGTCCATAAGCTTCTCTTTTGAAGCTGCTGAGGCAGCTGCCTTTTGTAGCAACAAGTTCTATAGGTTCATCACCTGCTGCTTAGAGGACTTATTTTCATCAGTTCTCAGCTGATCTTCAGATGATTTCGTTGAGTGCCTTTAGGGCAGAATAGGTGAAAATGTCTGTGACACCGAAAGTTAGTGGTTTCATCCACCATAACTGCGGTTCTCTAAAGGTATATGTTTCAGCCTTCTCCATAGGGTCTTCCAAGTGAAGGGTCACAATGTTCCCCCTTATTTCCTTTATAATATGCTCCAAAACTCTGAGATAAATCCCATCCAGTCCTTATAAGTCCAGTAACTTATTTTGGTCTAATACTTAAGGCACATTTACTTCTCAGTGACCTACCCTCTCTGACCTAACTGTTGCAGGGAACAGACTGAGTGTGGGGATCTCTCCAGTACCATCAGCAGCAGAGCAACTGCCCTTGCTGCACTGATGTATATGGCACATGCTGGTCAGCTGGTCCGCTTGCCAGTCCAGTTTGTGTTCCTCTCTTTACTGTGGCTGTGATGTTTATTCCCTAATGGCTTTCGAGGGACACCTTGAGCATTAACTGTGTCCTCTTAGGGGTCACATCCATCTGAACCAGGTTCTCTTATTCTCCTGTTGGCTTTCACCCAGCTCACAAAATAAATACTCCTCCACAACTTCTTAATTTTCAGTGCCACCAGACTAGCTCTGTTTCGATTAAAGGTCAGCTTTAACAGGACCACTGGGCATTTTCTAGGTCTATTGCTCTCCGAGTGTTGGTGCAAAGGGCACATGAGTTCCTCATGCCTTGTTCATCTCTGCTGACAACCAGGGCCGCACATAGCCAAAGTCCCAGAGCCTCTGCAGGGGCAGGAAACCACCCTTCTCAAAGCAGGAGAAAGATAAAAAGGAAGATAAAAAGAAAGGAAGATAGAAAGAAAGACTATCTCAAGATAGATATTTTTCTATGTTCACTTATTCTCATCTTCTTAAATTATTTATTGCAAAAAAAACATGCAAACTCAAAAGCTGTTACATATATTAACATCACATCTAAATTATTGCTGCTTACTGATCTCTGATCATTCTGCAAGCTAAGACTGAAACAAGATAAATGTTTCTCTGGTGGGGTGGGGGAATTTTAAAAATATATTACATTTATAGAATAATGAGTGTGCCAAAGCAAGATTGGAAGAAAAGTATATTGGGGACAGTTTGCTGACCATTTTGGTTTCAAAAGGCCTGACTATAAGAACCATATCCTGATTGATCTAGTGTTGTTGTTGCCCCCTATCAACCCTAATTACAACTGCTCAAAGTAACCTAGTGTCTCTCCACAAGGACATATTCAAACACCTGACTTTAATAACTCCTTCCCAACCAACTCTATAAGGTCACACTGTTGAAACTTTTCTTCTAGCCCTTATGAAGCTCTGCTGGGTGCTCATTAAGCACTGAGTGGTAAAGTGGTTACAGCTGGTGATATCTTTTCTGCCTCTAGACTTTGGTGTTCTGAGTATTTTCTGGAACCATTCCCTGATGTTGACTTTTCTGGTGAAACTGCTGAAGCTTTTGATGCTTTTCTTGTGCTCTGTGTTGAGCCCCATTTTGTGCCGTTAGAGACGTGGCTGTTCCAGGAGCAGGGAAGTGTGGTGAGTACCAGCAAGGGAAGGGGAAAAGAGGAGGGAAGCCTAAGCTGCTGAGTCCCTTGCCTACACATGGTGGGAGCTCCAGAGAGCTGCCAAGGGCCTAGTGGAGCCTTACTGTGGCTATGGGTGCTAGCTAGGAGAAAAACTGCTTTAAAACAAATTTTACAAATGCTGATGAAGGTCTGTAGTAGAAGTGTAGTAGAAAAACAGTGAATTTTCTCTGTAAGCTTCCTCATCTGGAAGGCAGGACCTGGTAGGCAGCAATCTCCAATAAGTTTTATGAGGCTGGTCACAGGATAATAGTGAAGTGACTGCTAGAAACTTCATATAAAATTCAGTAGCTCCTTTTGTACTGTCTACAGGAGAGCCCTTATCCTTTCTTTTTAATCATAAAACTGAATTACCACAAATTTTAGAAGGATGAAGTTCCTTTTTGACTAGAACTTATAGAAA
>JAUBOD010000136.1:439322-468152 GCA_032353885.1 Nothura maculosa
TTATGTAAAAATCTAATGTAGAGAAAGACTGCCTATTCTTTATGTGCTTCTCTGAAGGATAAAAAGGGAAAGGTTTGAATTCTAAAGACAAGAATGGAAATTATGGAAATATTTTAAGCAGAAGATCTGACCAGATTATGGAGTCTTTGGCAACTGCAGGTTTCTAAGAAGAGCTTAATGTGTTGGACCAGGGGTTAGACTCGGGGTTAGCTTGTCCTTCAGCTGAGTTATCCTGTATAAAGTGTTTAAAAAAATCTAAAAAGTGTTATTGTTTTCACAATTTCTCATCAAAAATGCACAACAATACAGGCATTTCTTTGTCCTCTAAATAGCATCCTTAAAAGGAAGGATCCCTTAGACACAAGTGATTCTTTGGAACTGCTTCTCAACAAGCTCTTTGTCTCTATTTTTCCTTGAGCATTTAGAACACTTCAAGATATTTTACCATTGGGAATCTAATCTGCGAGCATCTGTTTAGAGAGCTATTATCAGTGTCAGTGATTTGTTTCCTGCAGGAAAATGGCCCTAAATTGTCTAATCAGCATTTGGAAGACTGTTCCAGTGCTGAGGGAGGAAGGTGCGAGTTTGAGGCATGCAGCCATCTGAGCCCTTCCTGAACAGGACTACCTCCCTGCTGCTAACATAAGGAATATAAAGCAAAGTGATATGACAGGCAAAAGAGAAGACATGGTGCTTCACATGTTCAGTGTGACACTGTCGTGAGGCTTTGCATTGAGATGTCTGGGCTCCGGGAATTGAAAGGTGACACTTTCCTTGTGAGCTATCTCGTTCTCTTCTGCCACTGCTGCGGCTCTGAAATGTTATTTAAAGAAGTGCAATGGAAGAGAGAAAATCTGCTCAGGGTCTCAACTGGGATGTGAAGCCTTCATCTTGGCCTTCTTCCGATATGCAATAGAGTGACTCCAATGATCTGAAAGGAAAGAAGGCAGACTTTGTCATGGCAGATCTTAATACACGTTTTACAAAATGGTTAGGACTTAGTGACACTAACAATCCCTAGTCCTTCCTTTATAGATTTGTTCACATCTGTATCTCTGTGTTGTTATATATACAAATATACTCAAGTGCCCCAGTGTATCCTGTCCTTTCTCTATCTTATAGAATATGATGTCTTTATAGATAATCTTCAAGACCTATCCTGGCACAGCTGGATGGTTACTTTTTCCTGTAAAGTAGAGGCATTGTTAATAAAGTTCTCTGTAAGGCTATAGAAACTGTAAGTGACTGGAAGAAAACAAAATAAACTGCAAAAATGAGAGGCCCTCAGGGAGCACAACCTTCCTTGGTGAAGAGAAAAAGTGTTTCTTTAGTAGGCTTTTTAAAATTAGACATCTAGCTTGACACTGTGTAGTGGACGTAGGACAGAAAACTATGATAGTTTGTCATTTGGGGAACACTAGCCCTTTAGAAGCCTACTATAATACTACTTGTCCTTTTGGATTAATGAATAAATTACTTGGAACAGAAGATTCCTATCTCTTTTGCACTTTTTACAACTTCAGTTTGAAAAAAAAAAATAGTTTGATAAAGATGGGTTAGGACTGGTTCAACAAGTCCAATTAATTCACTATTTCAGCAGATGAAAAATTAAAGCTGACACAGATAGCTTCAGCTGTTCTTAGATACTTGTTATTCTATTTTTTTTCCCCCCTCTAATATCTAAATGACTATACTTGAATCGGGTAAATCTTCATTAGTTTCTTAAACTAATATCCTGAACTTGCCTGCTACATTTTGAAATCACTTTTCATTAAGAATATAATATTCATACCTTCATTAGGTCTGTTTTGCTACACTGATTAAAATGGATGCTCCAGTCCTTCATAACTAATTTAAACAAATTTTTGTCATTGAATTACTTGCAACTACCTTTGAGGTATTTTTTTTAGAAAATCATAGAAAGATATACCATGGAGAAAAAGTAAGAAAATATAATTCTAAGAGTCAATGGAGCTTTCTGTCACTGTCTGCTTGCAAGAGTTTGGGTGATTTTTTTTATTATTTTTTATTTTTTTTAAAGCTGTTCTTAGTATCAATCTTTGATTCAGACATAGTGGTGTGACAGTCTAGACATCATAAGCTCCTCCATGGCCCTTTTGGTTCTTGTGTTTGTAACAATCTCCACTTTGGTCTTGAAGGAGGGAAAAGCAGTGGAAAAAAAGCCTGTCTGCTTCCACAACCGGAAAAACCTCTGAATGTTGCTCTGTTGTCTAGTATGACCACATCTTCTATATTTTTTTTCCAGATAGCTTTTTCAGATAACTTCAGACAGTAGTTTCTTTAGGGTGTAAATTGTTTAAGCATTTAATCAGAGTTTAATGTTAAGACTCCCAGACCGGTCACTCAGCATTTAGCAGGGAAAATGGTTGTGAAGGACCTGGTCTACGCCTGCTGTGCCAAATAGAAATCAGGGCTCTCAAGTGCCAGTTTGCTCTTGAGATAGTGGGAATAGCATTCTGGTTTCTACCCTGCTGCTTCTCACAGGAGCTAAAAGGAGCCATCTGTTTCTTTTCCCAAGTATGGGAAAGAGAATTCCTGGTGGAAGTGAGAATAGAGAAAAGCAAGAGCTAAAGGATTGTGTGACATCCCTCACTGTATTGTGTAGGTGTATATCTGATGCCATAGCCTGACTCTGATCTTGGATGGCACTAATTTTTTCCAAGTATTCCTATGTCCAAATATCTAAAATATCTGTGTTTTTATTAATTTGTCCATGCATGGACAAATACACTGATGAAATAGTGTTTTCTGATGGAATAGTGTTTTTGAAATTGTCTTAGTGAAGCATGGGGATATCGTATACTGCACCTCTCAGGATATTATCACCAACAAATCTGATATGGATAGTATTGTGCTACCAATGCTGTTTCTTCTCTCTATGTTGCAAAGATTTAAAAAAAAAAAAAAAAAAAAAAAAACCCACACTGTCAAGCAATTCCTTTTAGATGTAATTTTCTTATCTTTTCAGATACCATTATGTAAGTATAGTATAAATGCTGGGAGAGCCTCTGATTTCTTTTTTTTTTTTCCATTGCTTTCAGACTCTCTATGAAAATGTAAATTCTCTCTCTACGAAAATGTAAAATACTGCTTATAAACGTCTTCAAGAATGTGGAATACGGAAATCCATATTTCAGTGAACAAGTATTGTTGAAAACCTTTTTAGTGAAGAGAATAGGCTCTAATCTTAATCTTGAGGCTTACTTTGAATAGATTGCACTAAAATTAACACTTATTTCATATCTCTAACATTGTATTTAAAAAAAAGTAAAAAATGCAGTTTGATTTGTAACATAAGGCAAGTGAAAAGGCAGAAAAATATACAGAATCACACAGAATCACAGAATCTTCAAGGTTGGAAGGAACCTCTAGAGATCATCTGGTCCAACCTTCCCGCTCCAGCGGGCACCTAGAGCAGGTGGCACAGGGCGGCATCCAGGCGGGTTTTGAAGACCTCCAGAGAAGGAGACTCCACAACCTCCCTGGGCAGCCTGTTTCACTGCTCTGTCACCCTCACAGGAAAGTTCCCCCTCACCTGCAGGTGGAACCTCCTGTGTTTAAGCTTGCAAAATACTTACCTATACTTAGGTAAGTAGGCCATTTAAAAAAAAACACCCTTTAAACCTGCAAATCTCTAGAAATTATAAACTGAAGCAACAACACATTTTTATTGGCGAGTGAGGAATATTTATTTCCCATTCTTTCCTGGAATGTTCTAACAGATAAATGTTAGAATGAAGAATGTACATTATTAGTAACTTCAGTCTTTGCTTTTCATCACTGCTTCTGTAATTGATGAATGCAGTGAATTTATAAGCTTTTGTAAAAAGAAGTCATGAGGGATTTAAAAGAACTTGAACTTTAGTACAAGGCTTAATACTGCTCTGTCTTTAACTTTGTCAAAGGAAATGCCAAGCCTTTATCCATGCTTACACAAATGGGTAGATGAAAGACTCCTTAACAATAGAATTTCTCTTATTTACTGCATATTTTATATTCTGTTGAAGTTGCCAGCATGCTGCTTCTTTGTGTTTTTCCTCTGTTTCATTAACCAGAAGGTACACAGTCAGAAATGTATCACATCAAATGAGGATATATTCAGAAAATCTTTTAAAGTTGATTCAGCCAATTCCTGGGAATATATTTTGTGAGTGTTCAAAGCACAACAATTATTTTCAGTCATCTACATAAATACATGTATATGGTATTAAGTTGCTTCATAGAGAAATACAGTATTGAGGGGAAGAACGTCCTCATAATTTATTATGGAGGCATTCTAGAACTACACAATGGTGTAAATAATTTTATATTTTTTCCCCCGTACTCAGTTAGCCAGGTGTGAAATCAATGCTTTATGTGGATGTATGAAATGGGTGATATTTGATATGCTAACTGGGCTGATCAAGTATGACATAGCATTTCATGTGCTGTCATATCTGAGTTGCTCAGGAGTAACAACTGGGCAAGAACACAACTGTCCCCATGCTGTTCTACTTTGTATATCATCTCTACATGACAAAGACTGTCTTCATTTCTATCCTCTGATCAGCTTTACTTTAAAGATGGTGCTATTAAGCTCTTTAAGAAAAGGAAATGGTTTAACCTTAGCTTCTCAATACTGGCCAAGTATGACAAGAATATTATGCTGTAGCTTTTTCAATGGTCAGAGCTGGGGTGAAGTTGGGTTTTGTTTCCCTGGATCAAGATTCATTAGGCAATCCCTGTAAAAATTCTGACAGAAGTTTCCTTGCCTTTGCTTCAACCTGAGGCAGTGTCTTTAATAGGGACAGTCCATTCCCAGCTCTCGAGACTCATTAATCTGCCTCTGCTAAGCCTGCCGTGCCAGCTGTGCTCTGCCACTTCACAGGCCCTTGGCCTCTCTCCAGCTTTTCCTCCTCCTCAGCTGTTCATCCATCCACACAGAGGGTGGGTCGTGTTGCCTGATAAAGCAGCCCTTGGATTGACTGTGAATCCATACAGCAAACAAATGCATGTTCTTGGCATCTGAAACTAGTGAATATTGGCTGCCAAGGAGATTAGGTGCCCGGTAATAGTGTTTTACCCTCTGTCCCTTTGTAATTGGCTCCACAGAGGTAACTAGGTCTGAACAAAGCCTTACAGTTTTGGACAGCAATTAATTCTCTAAATGTGCCCTACTTCTTGAGTTGTTTCTATATAAACATAGCGATGCAGTGTCTGAACAGCTCCTCAACTCCACTGTGTAAGTGCAGAGTAGCCTTTCATAGCCTCAGGTACTGTCTAGAGCAGAAGTACTTAAGCAACAGACTTTTGTCAAAAGACCCCAAATCATTTCTTATCTTTCTTATTTCTTATTTTTCTGCTGTAGCCCATAGAAATATCACATCTGGTAGAGCTGAGGACACTGAAGTCAAGATAGTAAGCTCTCTGCTTACTAAATTTGGACAAAAATTATCTAACTTCAAAGAAATTACTCAGTGAAGTACCTGAATAGTCCTATTTTTAGGACTATAATCTGTGTGGATTAGGTACCTAAAAATATCTAGTAAAACGTTCACTCCTAGTTCTACATAACTATTGTTTTGTCCAGGTGGAACTGTCTTACTTTTATATTTAAAACTTCTGAGAAATAAATCTCATATTAGATCTGTAAGACTTGTTAGAGTGGCTGCTAAATTCTCTGTTATATAGTATTAAATCTGGTCTAATCTGATGCATATTATCAGAGGAGACACTGAGATTAAATATTGAGAGCTCCAGGACATTTCTCTCTATTGGGAAGCAATTCTCTTCCTGCTTTCCCTTTGCTATATTTTTCTTCTTTTTTTGTTGGTTAGTGAAATCTCCTCCTTCATACCTATTTATTTTGGTGGGGGGGAAAAAAAAATGGGAGTACACTGTGTCTCCCTCTTCCCATTTCCTACAGCTAGGAGTAGACCTTCCTAAACGGGCCCTGGCAAACGTCAGCAAAAGTGGTTGTGAACCCCGCCAACAAAAGGCTCCTGACCTGACTCCAATTTTTGTCAGTTATTCACTGTAGTGAATAATTCACCATTCATCAGTGTTCTCAACATGAACATTAGTAGATAGTTATCCTAGCATGCTGGACCAGCAGAATAAAGCTGCGGTTTTGACCACTTTGCGGAACTTAAGCTTATGCTCTTATTAAGAACCATTTGAGAAGGAAAGAAAGATATTAAGCAGTTCCTTGAGATTTTTTTTTATTAAGTACCTATCTTTAACTTCTTGCTGAGCAGGGTTTTCTGTTCTGCAAAAGAAGAAATTATTCTCTGTTGTGACACTGTACAGGAAAATGGAGGTTTTCACAGCTTGTCCTGGATGCCTTCTTAGGCACGTGTAGCCCTTAAAGATACTAAATTTTGGTCATGTCTCTGCAACTTTAAAATATATATTCAGATAATATACATCACAGCTTTCATGTGTCATAGTAGACACTGAATTTGCCTTTTTGCGTCCCCCCCGCCCCGGGGCCTAAACTTCTAAAAGCAAAGCTTAATAAGCAAAGACAGAACAGCCCTCAAAGAAAGCATCTCCGTTAGGCAAAATATCACCAAGTCAACTTAATTCTATACTAAACTCTCAAGTTATCCAGAGCACAAGAGGTCTACAGGAAAGATATTGCTGTAATAAGGAAGGACAGTGTGCTCTATATGTAGTAGTGGCTATGGGGGGAAAAATAGGGCATATGGATCTGCCTGTTTTGCACATTCTTTCATTTCACTGCAAATAGCTAGACAAAAAATAGTCACGTTACGGAGTTATGGTGATAATAGATGGCAGGAAGATAGGACTCCAGTGGGAGATAAACAACCACAACAAAAATGTGTGCAAATGGGAAATAACAAAGTCTGCTGCTGCTGATGCACAGTAGATAGCTTGAGATGATCTTAATTTGATGCTGTCTATGAAACGCACACAGCATGCCAACCTGCTCAGGTTTATTCCCTATTCAATTTTGTTGATTTCAAAGAGATTGCCTGTGGTGTAACGCTGAGCCAAATATAGTTAAATGCACTCTGTTCTTCAGATGTGTATGTGAGTATTCAAAATACTTAGGGTACTTATTTGTGTGAGGAACTGTTCTTTTAATATTTTTCTTGTAATTAGTCTGAAATAGAGCCCCCATCAGCATGGGAGCTACTGTATGTAACCACGTCCAGTACAATTCCCAACAGGTTGGGTATGTGAGATCAAGAAGGCAGAGGGCAGAAAGACTAGTTGATCATGAGGTATGCCCTCCGTAATGCACCGCAGTCAATACCGTCTACAACATGACCTTGGGGTATTAGAACAGTTGTTATTTCTTTTAAATATCTCTATACGCAGTACACAGTTTTAGGATTTGACCCAATCTAATCTCTGAACTGTTCTTATTAAGAAAAAAAAAAAACCAAAAAACTGAACAGATTCTTTCTTTAGTGTTTTCTATTGCTTTGTTTTATTTACATAAGAACTACATGGGAACTACTGTAAATAATGCATTGTTGCCCTCTGTATAGACAGGAGCAGACTGTATCTGCCAGGTGAGAGGTATTTGAATCAATATATTTACTAAATTGTAGTAGCTGCTTGCGTTGCATCTTCTTTCATTTGCTGATCAAGAATGCCAATGGACAAACAGATTCTACCACAAAAAAAAGAATGGCAGCAAAGAAGGCATCAGGAATAATTGATAGGAATACTGGGTTAATTTTTTATTTTTTTATTTTTTTTTAAGTGGAGAAAGTATGGCAAAGAAAGTTATATCAGTTACTGCATCTAGTTCTATTATTAACAAATTCACTATTGAATAATTAATTGAATTATTAAACAAATTCATCTGATTCAGAAGATGTTTATGAAAAATATTTTTAAGTTTTTGCTCACTTTACAAGTTGTTGTCTTGATCTAGTATAGTGGAAAATAATACTTGTATTAGAAAATAATATTAGAGAGCAATCTGTGACTCTGGAGTGTCACCTTTTGCTCCTGATAAGATAATCCTGAAGCATAATACTGCCATAAATTTAAAAGCAACAAAGTAGGTAACTCTTAACAGAAAACCCATTGTCATAGTTGAAGTCAGCATACTTTTGGGAAAACATTCCTAGTCACACTTGTATAAATAATAAGGAAAATATTCCTTTCATTAGAGACATGCACTACAAAAGAGAGACAGAGATCTTTTGTAATTGAGTTTTTGAGCAGTTCTGCCTGTCAGTCTAAAACCTCTAGTCATTCTAGCACAGGTCAGCAATTGGCTGTCAAACCTTTCAACACTTGAAAGGTCTGTGCCTTGCTAGTTCTGGGAAGATTCAATTTGCTCTTTGGCAAAAGTTTTCCAGTATTCCAATTAAATGAATTCTACCTTCCTGAATGCAGAGGGCCCAAAGCAGTGCCAGCATTAATTCGTCTTTCTAAATGAACAGAATGTCATGGAAATCCAGCTCGCTCGGTCACTCTCCCAGAGAGTCCACAACTGTTACAGTATTTCTAACTGGTTCGTTCCCTAGTCTAGTTTTAGAGATTAATCTTATTGTTGCTAATTGCTGTGTATGTGGTAAGAATGGGAAGGGAAGGCTGATGCCTACTTAAGATTTTCCTTAATTTACTTAGTTTTACATTAATGATCACAAGATTACCATTGTTATGCTGCATTGAAGTCCACTCATCACTGAAGTAGCTCAATGTCAAACCCAGATTTGAAAGGAAACTTGGCTAAAACTGTATCCTCAACTCTGAGTGATACAGAAGGAACTGAGTGTAAACTAGAAATTCCTGTTTGCCAGCACAGTTTTCAGTTCGCTCAAGAAGAGTAAGAATTGAATATTCAAGAACTCTAAAATAGAACCAAGTCAAAATTATTCAACCAAGTTTAACATGCAGATTATTCTTCCAAGAGAGGAAGACAGGGACAGGGCTTACTGGGAGACTGGGATATCTTGTTGAATCCCTATGTATCCTCCCACAAGAAAGATCTAGTTACATACATTTTTATTTTACTTTGCACCTGATCTGAACTAGTTCTTGAAAATTAAGATGAAAAGGGCCTTCCATGCTTTCAAGGACTAGCTACTGTGTAACTTTTTTTTTTTTTTTTTTAAATCCTTACTATCACATTTTTGCTTGAGTAAGAAATGGACGACTTAGCTCACCATGTTGAGGATATTTATTTCTATGGCAAACTAAAATTGGAAAAGATGCAGTTATTAGGTAGTATTGATGTACCAGATACCAGCTTATGTTTTATCTTTGTCAGTGTCTGCTTGTGATAAAAACTATTTTTCTTATTCTTTCAGTTTATACAAATAGATCTGTTTGGTATAAGTTGTTTTGTTTTGGAAGAAAAAGTAAGTGTGCATAATGACAATGATGGCCTAGCATAAATAGAAGGGTCGAAAATTTATCATAGCACCTATTACAATTTTTCACGCAATCCACAGATGAATGCATTTTACAGGAAAATAGTGTTCCAAAGTCCTAGATGAAAAAATTGATTGAACTGTCTTTTTTCTTTTGAATGCTATAATGTTGTATTTTGGTGTTCTAATGCAGAAAATTTGATGCTCCATTTCCTCTCTTCCTTTCTACTCCCTCGTTCTAGTATATTAGGAGCCACTTCTGCACTTTTTTTAAGCAAGGAAAGTAAATCATCCCCAAAAATAAATGTTCTTATGGATACATCTATGAAAAATCTTAACAGAATAAAAAGAAACCTATGGAAAATAATGCTGATAAAATTTTAGTTGATGTTTTTGTAGAGACAAAAATAATATCTGAAAAATTATGTTAACAAGATATGTAATATCACATGATATTACATGATATATATATATATATATATAATTACTATTTTAGCAAAATCTGTTTTTTCTAATTGCTGCAATAGCAGAATCAAAACCTTCCTTATGCAAAGCCTAGCATGTTTCATTCATTTACCTGGCTTTTTTTATAAGCAGTGTTTGGCATGACGATATATTGGCTGTGTTATTCTGTTCCTACTGTTTTCTTATCATTTGCTGTATAATCTTAGCTTTTTTAATTGATACAGGCTCTGTTTAGCCTCAGCAGAACATTTAGAGTGTTTTTCTGAGAAGCAACTTCGTAGATTGCTTCATATATCACTGCTTATATACAATTTCTCGAGTAATAGTGTTATTCGTTCACATTTGGTTCTTTCATACTACACAATACTTCCATAAGGTATATATGCTGTTTTAGCACACTATCATAGTGTTTAGGGTTTTCTGTGTTTTACTGTTATTAATTTGTTCATGTTCTAAATTCCTCTTAAAAACACGCACAGTTGTGCATCATCTCTTCAGTAGCAGAATCCTTCCTAAAGGCCTTTAACCTGAAATAGTTAAGAGGAAGATGGTGTTAGAGTCAGCAACTTGCTCATGGCTGTCATGGTTAATGGCTGTCATTATAGTATTTTGAGAGTTCTTCTGTCTTCCTAAATCAAGTGCCCGTACATTAATTTCTGCCATGTTTTTAAGACATGCAATCTGTTAGTGTTGTCTACCAGCTCTGTGCCTTGAATCCGTACTTTTACAGGTCTGATAATATATTTTGCATCAGAAAGTGCTGATGTGGATCTATAAGAACTGCATTAATTTCATCCTGGGACTGAGAAATGTCTGTTGATGAAAGGAGATTTAAAGGGACATATGTTCAGAAAATAATATTTTCCAGCAAGCTAATAGATTTATTTCCAAGCCTTCTCTCCATCTCCTCCTCTTCCTCTCATCTCCCAATTCCTAGAAATGTGGCAACAAATGTCACTCGTAGTACAAAAGATTACTTCTGTGTTTAAAACTGGTTTTGATGCAGAAATGCAGCCCAGTTAACTGATCACATACAAGTTTCAGACTTCAAAGTTCACTGGTAGTTTTGTAACAAGGTTATTCAAATGTCAGTTGTATATATTTTAGCATCCTGCAAAAGTTATCTTCTTATTGATGGAGAAATTACTTTTCTGGCTACAAACAGGGAGGAAACAGTTTTCTAAGCAGAGTCTACGTTTCTTCTCTGCTGGTCACGAATGCGTTGCTAAGAAACAATAGTGATTTTTACTTTCACCTATATAATTTCCTGAAGTTTGAGCAAGAAGTCTAATCACTCTGAACGTAGTTAATGCACTTTAAACTGAATTTAAAGTCTTGTTCCTTCATGGGGGCCTTCTGCTCACTTCAGAACTAATAGATTTAAAAATAATGGTGATTTGAGTGACATGGTATTCCTATCTCCCATTGTTAGGGGCCAAGGGAATAAAATGAGTTTTTCAACAGTATGGTGAAAAAACAACAGGATGTATGTCTAACGCGTGGGTGTATGTTTTAATAAATTATTATTGCATTGTTCCTCCCTTCAGACTTGATTAGAAACAAGATAAGTCCTTCCACTTATTCTTGTTGGATAGGAGACCTCTGACATAGCTAATTCTATGCCATTCTTTTATTGCTTTAGAAAGTCTAATTTCCCTTGATAAAAATCAATTTCTTCAAATGACAGAAAAAGTAATTAAAAATGTTCATAACAAACTCTTCTCTCTGGCAACAAGCTAAATAGCTAAACAACTGTTTAACCACAATAACTACCCTTCATGAAAAATGGAAAATTGGTCTCGTAATCTTTGTCCCAGTAGATGTGGCCATGGTGGTACTAACTTCCATATATCCAAATAGCAATGATTCAAATTTACAGCTTTGCTAACACTATTGCCCCACTGCATACTGATGAAAACATAAGTGAATACAGTGACATCTTGTATATTTAACTGCACTGGCTTGTTGCACTAAAATGAGTAACAACCAAAAAATCAGATGTCTATAAGATAGGTTAACCTGCAAAAATATTTTGTAATTAAGTACTGTTTTTTACTGAATACAAATAACAGGATACTGTGAGTTTTAAAAAGGCATTCAGTGTTCAATCTATGCATTTTTTATTCCTATAGATGTATGACAGTATGAAAACTGACTTCTGGATCTTAAAGTTTAAGCATTAACCCAAGCCTTTATTTAACATCTTTGTCAAGACATTTCAGAGATGGCATTTTCCAAAATCAGTATAAGAACATTTTGACTGTGTATTATCTTCAGAGAATACAGCATACTCTAAGTAAATGAAAATACTAGATGTGCTCAAGATTGGAGCTGAACAGGTACCTTAAGAATAATATTTTGTCACGTTGTAAGGTAGACAACATCCATAGAACTATTTTAGGTTAGCAGCCATCACAGTAAGTAGAGCTGTTGCATGCCTCATTGAAATGTATATATCCATGTATGCAAGTAATTGGCAAGTGGGCTGCCCAAAATCGTTATCCATGCCAGTATGGCTGTATTTATTGGAGTGGGTACCAGTACTTTTCCCAGAACTGGGCTATTGGAGCTGGTACCAGTACTTTTCTCAGAACTGTCAACTCAAAAACCTAGTAACAACTGGAGCTCTGTTTTCTTCTGTTCTGCTATGAGAACTCATTTCTTTACAACACTAAATAATATTCCTCCAGTTTGTGGGGTTCTAGAAAAGTCAAAAATGTGTCAGTAAGCAATAAGCAGTTAGTCTGTCTCAAAATTGGTATGCTTCTCCTCAGAAAATGTTCATCTTGTTTCAGTTTGTTTATTTTCTTAGGATTAGTTCCTGTTTCAACTCAATGACACTATCCATACCACATATTTTATTTATATAAATAAAAAGGCTACATAAAGGTCCTTGACTCCAAAGTCTCAAGGAAGTTTATACAATGCAAAAAAAAAAAAAAAAAAAAAAAAAAGACATAGTAAGTGGTATAGCTCCTCTAAGATGCATTTTACTCTTTTGCCCTATCTGAAGACAGAGAACATGAAGATAGGCTAGTTATGAGGAAATATTAATTTTACCTTATGAGTTTCCAAAGATGCAGACTTTTCTGAGAACTTTCCAGGCAGTTAGTTTTGAAGTATGAGTTTCAAGACTCTATAATGATGAAGGAAAAAAACTATTGGGAAAAAAACTGAGAAGCTCAGCAGTAGCACTATACTTTAAAGTCAAGACAAAGCTTTAGTGTCTTCTGTGTGAATCAAAGGAATTTCTAACAACAAAGGAAGAGGAGGCCAGGCAAATTTAAAAAGAAAGAAATGTCATCAGAAAATGAAGACTTGTCAATGTAAATACATTCTCTTCTTCTGTTTTTTTTTCTTTTTTCCCTTCTTTTCCCCATCTCTTGAATTTCAGATTTCATTCAGTAAAGACTGTTATCTAGTAGCAAATGTCTTGTCAATTTTATTTTTGACCTGTCTCATCGTTACTTGTAGAAATTTAAAATCTTTGCAGGCCATGTACCTTATAAACTAGCACCACTGAAAGTCAGAAGACTTTTGCAGTTCAAAGCTCTGGACTACAGCAGGGGTTAGAAGCTCTTGACACTTCCTGTAGATTGTTGCTAGGACTATAGACAGGGCAGATAAAAGAATTAAAACTCTGGAAAAGACAGTGGCACAAGATGTTAAAGTGAAGATTTGCACTGATTGAAGAGAAGTGCAATATACCATATTGTTGTCCTCCTTCTCACCCTGAAAAAAAATCAGAATTTCTACGTGACCCTGAAAAATCATGCTAATTTTTTAAAATTCTCAAGTGTACCATTCCCTCAATGCTAAGGTTGGCAGAGCCAAGTAGCAGTGAGCTTTCTCACTCTGCCTACGAAAAGCTTCTGTCTCTTGGAAAGAAGCCTCTGTGTGACAGCCTCTCTTTCCTAGGCTGTCTCTAAGTGCTGTGGCCTGGCTTGTTTCAACAGTGCAGTTAATAGCCCTAGGAAATTTAAGTGCATCACTGTAAGTAAATTTTGGCCCAGCAACATGAGAAAATGATATCTAAAGCACAAATACCAATGTTTTCATCACAACTCTAAGGGAGTACTTATGCTCTTCTTCATGACAGAAAGATTTCTGGAAGCTTTTTTAAGTTGAAATAACTTAATATTCCACAATAAAGCAGCAGGTGTTGCCTTTCATTCCAGAAATTCTGTGCTGGTTGAGCTGTATGGGGAGAGATCCCACTAAGGTCAGTGTCTGGCCAAGATTCAAAGACTTTTTAAACAGGAATCTGATGTTAACTATTGGAATAGGTTGTCAGCAGTTCTGGACTTCTGTTGTTTTTTTGGTTTGGGTTTAGTTTTTTTGAGAGAGAGATTTTGTCGGTGCTGGGAATAGAAGAGGTTGGCAAAAGGAAGCAGACAGCCTTAGGCCTCCCGAGTGCTGTCTCAGTAACTCCCTCCTCCCATGAAATGCTAAGTAAGGCTTTGTTTGTCATATTAAGTGCCTGAACTCTACTGAAATAATATATTTCTAGCATATTGATGAGTACAAGGGCATTAGTTATCCCATATCATGTTTTCTAAAGTCCCGTTAATATTTCTAAATATTTCATAGTCTATAATAGATCGGCAGTTCCTTTTAGTAACATATTACTGCAACAACATTAAAACGAAAAAAAGCTCCATAGCTGTCTGTTTAGCAATGATACAAGCTAGAGGTGCTCTCAATGAAATGCAACAAATGTCAAGGGTAGGTATCAGATTGTAATAGCACTAACATGACCCATCCAGTTTGTCAGATGCTGGATAATCCATGCTGCTTTGCCCATTTTTAGGACTGCTCAAATTTCTTCTTAAACATTGTGATGATAAAGTTATGTCTAAAAATACTATGTTGTGTGACACTTTTGAGTGAAAGGCTATGGTTAGATTGCTGATGTTGTATTAGGTGATTTCTGTATATTTTAAAAAATATTTAAATATTTCAGGCTATAACCATTTTTAGGGGTGACTTGATTTTAATTATTAATATTAACAATTATCAATTCCTGCATTAAAGTGAAGCTGCATTTAGTTCATATGTTCATGAGTGCATATACACTCATATACTGGATTGAATTAGAACAGGAAAGTAATTAGGAATTTTTTTGTTGTTATGCTTTCCTTGATATAATATGTGTCTACATCTCTCTGGAGTATTATTTTAAGTATTTCATAACACTAAAATGAATAAAAAAGACATGGACATCATCTAGAACGTCAAAGCATAAACTGCTGCTGTTCGGAGATTATTCAGTACGTAATTCTTAACTGGAAAGCATGTTATACTATTTATTCAAATTCAGCAGAAACCAAAGAAGTAACTAAAATGGCATTACCAAAAGCAAAGTATGATCCTAAATTCCTTCAACAGAATGTGATAGATTTTGTGAAATTTGTGTCTCCAAAAAGTTTTGACAGTTGTTTTTAAATAGGATTTTAAACATACATGGAAACTTCTGCAAGCTGAGCTCAAAAATGAGCAGGAAGCTCTACACCCTGTTTCACCCTGTCAAAACTCCGATGTCAGTGAGTTTCTGAAGGATTCTGGGTCCAGTATCATTGCTCAGTGTTTGGTGAGCGAGAGAGAAGTCAGCTTTAGTATCAAGCAGAAGGCTAACATCACAGAACTGAGGCAGAAAGCAACCTTGTGTCGTAAGAAAAACTTGATGTAATTCAACACTGGGAATTCTAAGCTGCAACAGAACTATCAAATATGCAACAGATACAACAGATTTGGCAGCAGTTTTAGAAAATTGTTATAATTTGTATATTGTAAAAAGTAATCCAGTGTACCAACATGGCACTGGCAAGTCCTCAGCTGGAGTAATGCATCCTCTTCCATACACCACACTTCAAGAAACAGTGGAAAGCAATGATTAGATGCATAAAAATATAACCTGAAAGAAAGGACAGAAAAATATGAGGTTGTTCCCTCTAGACATCGTAGTCTGACACTGAGGGGAGAGATGATATGATGGGTGAGGATAAGTTGGACACTGCAAAAATCCAGCCATAAAAGCTGCTAAGTCTAAAAATAGCATAGGCAGATCATCCTAATAGCATAGTTATTACGACTGTTTAAAAGAAATTTATGCCAACAGAGGTGATTCTATCTGGACAAAGTGTATGACATCTTGAGAACTCGGTGCATATTTTCTGTGCTTCTGTTATGTAAGACTGGAAGACAAAGACACATTGCCAAGAATGATGGTAGAGGTGCTTAAAAGACATATGGGAGACAGGTGTATTCTGTGGAATAGGCTACAGTCCATTTTCTCTGAGTGCTTGATCCTTCCTATTGCCGTTGGTCTAATTCTGTCCAGTGTTAATACTGAACTGCTGCAAATAAAACAGATGCCCTGACCTTTCAGTATGCTTCATGATGTTCAAACAATCTGGGCTTTTTACTCCTACGGTAAGTGGAAAGGAAACCACACTGCAGTCAGTAAAGCAGAATGAAAATCAGTTTTGTGCTGTACCCAAAAGCCCTAGCTTTTGACAGTGCAGCACATTAAAACAGTCTGAAAAAAAAAAAAGGCTACTTTTTCCTGTTGCTATTTAACAGCATATAGGAAAATGATCTTTTTTTTCAGTGGAGCACTCGGACAGTAATATTAGCTGGTGATATCCAACTTTTCAACCTTTCCAACTGTACATAACCTTGAACTTCTGAGGAAAAATAATAGCATCGCTCCTGAATTTTTCCTCTAGTCTTTTAAAGAGTATGTTAGTCACAGCAGCAAGCTAAATGATACTAGAGTTTGAATGGTGCAGCTAGAGAACAGTTTTTGCTGGATAGTTACCTCACTCCCACTGCTTTGCTATTTATGAGTAGTTGTAATTTGAACATAGGTGGAGAAGCTCACCAGCACAAGATACACATAGAAAAAAAAAATGCACAATTTCTACAGTGTTTTTACCCTAAGAAAACATGATTCTCCCTTGTCATTAGCCCAACTGGACCTTACCTATTCACAGCTCTGTTAAGGGAGGGTAATAAGCACAGATACGATGGCTTTCCATACAGGAAATATTTGTGTACAGATAGCAGGTCCTTCCCCATATTAAACTAGTGTATAGCTTTTTAAGAATAAGCCTATAGATCATTCTTCTCTCTCTCTTTTTTTTTTTTTGCACTTGACATGTTGCCTACAATGGATTCATCTAAGTGTAGCAGGGAGAAAAATGAACTGTGCTAAAAGAAGCAAAATAAGAATGGGAATAAAAGGCAAGGGGAGTTGTTTTTGTCAAGGTCTGCAAAGATGATTAAGGGACTAGAGCATGTCTCATATAAGCAAAGGTCAAGGAAATGTTTATCCTCGAGTAGAGAAGACTCAGGGGTATCTAATAAATGTGTAAAAATAGCTGGTGTGTAAATGTCTAAGCTATAGTGAGGATAGGTCCAACTCTGTCTGCAGGTGCCCAGTGACATCAGAAAACAGTTTTTTTAATGTGAGGATGGTTGAATGTTAGAGCAAGTTGCCCAGAGAGGTTCTTGGAAACATTCAAGATCTGACTTGGCACAGTCCTGGGAAAGCTGCCTTTCATTGAGTGGGGATTTGGACCAGATGTTCTCCAAACATCCCTGCCAACCTCAGCTATTCTGTGAATCTGTGAAACTTTGCAGCTCTTGACTAAAATGGGCCTTCTCTTGAAAGTCTCTTGGTATGCAATACCCTATTTTACTGGCATGTAGCACAGATATTTATGATCTAAGGGAATAAGTGATTCTGCGTGATGTTCAAAACTGTGTAGAAATCTCTTTTCTGTTTTCTCATGCAGAATTATTGAGACTTCACAGAGGGCACCATGGAGATTTTCAATTTCATAGAGATTATGAATAATGTATGAACAAGCAGAAGTTGACTAAATTTTAAAATAAATCTTAATCACTGAATTTTATTTAAATTTTGCTAGGGGCAAAAAAAAAATAAAAATAGGGTATTGCATCATACTTATAATGTCAAGCATATTGTTATGTGCATCTTTTTATTTAATTGCTATAGATTTTTTTCTTCTTTCCGTAAATAAAATGCCAGCTATATTACTTTTGAATAACTCCCAAAATATTTTTGCGACTAAATCTGACTGCTTCTCTTTTAATATGCACTGATAATATTATTCAGATTTTATTACTCATGCAGTACCTTTGGATATCATCATAATTTATAATCATGTGGAGTGGCAACTTTCACATTAGCTAGCATGTTCTTTTGAAGTCAATACATGTGTGATCTGTAACAGTGATGGACTCTGTCAAATTAGTTATATTAGACTGGCTTTTTGATACTGGAAAATTAGGCAGTCTACCATACGCTTGATGGGGTTGTGAATAGAAAGTGAATTTTCTCTCAGTAAGTGTTGAGATTAGGCTTTGTGAAATCTCCTGCTTTGAGAACCCAAATATTTATTGTGGATTCCTAGGGCCCACACAACTCATTAGTGATAGGATTAGAGGTTTGCGTGAAGATCTTTGCGTCACAAAACCTGCTGTGTTCATCATGAGACAAAGATGAGTTTTCTTATTCTCTTTATCCCCATTTATCCTGACTCTGCTCTGTTTCTAGTCAGAGCAGGTGGGGAAGCAAAACAGCTTCCTCCATTGCCTATATCCAAGGAAATATTTGTGGTCAGTAGAGGAGAGGTTTTCACAACAACTCCCGTGAGCTGAGATGTTGCACCACTGAAGTCCCTGAGGCTTGTGCAAGAAATCCTGTTTGTTTTTAAGCCATTTTTGACCATTTCTGGCCATTTTTTGAATTATGCTGGAAAATCAACAAAATTTCATTTGACTTGAGAGTCTCATCAGCATTTGGCCTTTCCTGTCTTTTGCGAAGCATGCAGAACAAATATTTCTTCTTGTGTATGTTATTACCATTAGTAATAGTGTTCTGGTAATAGCTATTTACTCCATGTTGTTTCTTTCTTAACTCCTTTTCAAGTCAAATCACAGTAGCTGTGAATAGTTTCAAAGTATTCATCATTAGGGATTTGTTTTTAATTGCAGCTCTTCTTGGAAATAACAGCTCTGCACACGATCTCTCAAAATGTCTTCCATCATTTCTTCCAGTTGTTTTAAAAGGCTTTATTTTTTTCTAGCTGGTACACTAGAGAAGTGGCTGACTTATAATGTTTGATTATCTGTCAATCAAAGTCTGAATACTTAACTAATAGAAGAAGCAGTTAAATTCCATATTTTCCCTTCCTTTTGCTAGTGTGAATATTTTAGAGAAAATTTTCCTATCATTCACCCCTCAACAAGTTTTTATACAACAAGCTGCAACATCTGCTCAAACTAACCATCTCTTGTCCATTTTAAAAACTTGTTCCTTCAGGGAATTTCTCACAAGGGTCATTCGGTATCCTCATGAGAATGAGCCAAGTACAAACATTAACTCTAAGTACCTACTATAATCCAACAGTGGGTTGCAGTACTACTGTTTCTGCAGCAGATCATGAGCATATGATACTTTCCTTAGGATGCATTTAAACATCCTGATCTTGTAATTCTTATATAAGCAGGACAAATTTCCTTAAAACCAGCTGTGCTATTGCAAGTAGTGAAACGTAGACATGACAGAGAAATGACATAGTCCCTTTGATTGCAGAGCAATTGTATGAGCTAGAGTCTGTCTTAGTGCTGCTAAACTAACCATGCTTGACACAGCATCTGATACTGAGAAGATGAATAATTTATATCTTGAATAAGAACCTTCACCCTGATATTAAAGCAGGGGAGAGTTCTGATGCTGTTCCTATCAGTGAAGGAGCTAAGGACATATCCTCAGGAAGAATCTGTTTGTCCCTTTCTGTTCCTTTATCTCTGATTCCTAATGTTTGCACAACCTGACAATCGGAGCTAAACCCTCTCACCTTGTTCTCTGACACAGCCCTGATAGACTCCTAACTTTACAGTGACATTATATTTCAGAAGTAAAGTTCTAACTGACAGATGTTACCATGCTATCTCTCATGGCAATTCATAATGTTACTTTTTTTTCTCATATTTTCTTTTTTTTTTTTCAGTTAAAAGCTAGAGTATGGTGGGTATTGGTAGACTATGCTGAAAGATATTTTCTTTCCAGGTTGTCATCTGGCATTAGGATTTCTCGGTATTTCCAGATAACTGTTACACATGGTTTGTATTCAGATTCTGGGCTAGTAGGCTACATGTAGTAGAGCTTTCTCTTGCTAGAGAACAGGTAGCATGTTCTTATCCTCATAAATAAGATATGCATCAGGGTTTTTGTTTTTTTTTTTTGCCTTAATATGTAGGAATAAGAATTTAATTTCCTTTGAAGGAAAATGGGAATTTTATTTGCCATGCAACCTGTTTTTTTGATTGGCTTAACTACAGACACAGCTTTTGCAGGCTTCAGGGGGCTTTTAATGTCCAACCGGGAATGGTTCATTGGATTCTTATTTTAATTGCAGGAATTCTCTGTCCCTCTTCAGCATCTGCAACTTTTAGGAATATCTCATCCCTGCCCAGTTATCCTTCATCAACTCAGTAATTCTTTTTTAATATACTATTTTTTAGTAGAAAACAGTGAAAATCACTGCTGCTAGGCGTACACTAAAACCAAACACAAAGTAAGAAAATAAGAAGTTAAACAGGCATAAAAGATGCTTTTATCTTGAGCTCAATTATTTTACAACAATAACAAACCTCAGATTTAATTCTTTCCCTAGAGAAGTAAGCCTCTATCATCCCTTGTAATCAAGTCCAAATTCATTAGACTTTTTCAGTAAATGATTTCAGGACAATCTCTTGCATACTGATGGTTGCTACGGCAACCACACTTTGCCCATTCGAGTTATTTTCCCGAAGAACATAACAAAATTCTCTCTTTTGCCTCTGAAATTCCACAGTTTGTTTAGCTCTGGAGCATTATAGATGTCCTTAATCTTATAATCTTAGCCTTTTTTTTTTTTTCCCCACTTTGCTCCTACAGAGTTACGCCAGATTTTACTAAAATCTAATCTCTGTGGCTCATTTTAATAGTTGCTTCGCTATAGGTAGCCTCTCCTAATAATAATTTTCCTTTTCTAATTTTGTTTGTGTTTAATTTTACATTACCATAGTATACTTACTATGTACTTACTATTTTTAGAAAAGAGTAAATTTTGGCATATTTCTGTCCCTTATTTATTTTTCTTACATTTCAAACATGTTTGTATAAGAGATTTCAACATTTTTGAAACAAAAGTAAATACTTCCAAAATTATTTTCTTCTTAAAATCACAAGACGTGTAGCATGCGTAAATTAACTCCTAGTAAAATATATTGATATTTTTTATGTAAAATTTTACAACTGCGCTGAACCTAAAAGCACTGTCAGGTGTGTTCAGTAACATTTTGAACTTCTTATCTCCTAGAATTAACAGTAAACCTTTCCTAATCTCGGATTTCCTGTCCAGATAAACTTAATATAAATTATGTCTCTCAGCTTTTCTTTTCCTAGTAGGGAATATATCCTGCATTATTTGTTCATAACTATACTTTCTCATGCTATTCAAGAAGGTCTAAAACATCTTTTTTTGCTTTTGACCAACCAGTATTTATCATTTTAAACTGTATCAGTTTTCTTTTCCATTCCTCCTTGCCACAAATGCAAGAATACCTTCTCCTCTCAGAGAATCTACTCTTCCTCACTCAGGTTCCTACTATTCAAGTGATAGGACCTCTTTTGTGTCTAGCACTCCCAGCAGTTCCTCCAACTCCAAGGTTGCAGAAGAGCCTCTGTTTGCTTGTTCCTTCCAATCTCTGTGTGATGCCTTTCCCTTCCTCACCTCTGTTCCCTTTCTCTTGCCTCTACCTATGGATATTTTTCCTGGCTTGTTTGGTCTATATTAGCATGGGTTTAGTTCAGCACTACCCCATAATTCTGGCTGTAGAGTAGCATTATTAGGGGGATTGAATGAATGATATAAATGGAAATAAGCAGGATCTTTCCAGATATTGTACCCATGCTTATCACAAAAGGTTAAAGTTGGAAGGCATCTAAAGTTAGAGATCATCTAGTCCAATCCCCTGGGTGCACTGTCATCCCTCCAGCAAGAACACCTTTCGTTAATTAATTTCAAATGATTGTGTACCATCTAGTCATGTTGTGCATAAATTGCAGCAGAAAAAGTATCTTTTTAATACTTTACTACATAGGTTTATATGTAATCAGCACTTCTAGTTGATAGGGAAAGCACATTTCCCCTAAATGTGCCTCAGAAATTCTCTGTCCTTTGCTTTCCATTCATTTCTACCCGATTCTGTGTTTAGAAAGGAGCTGCCATGTTTATTCTTATTATGAAATTTCCTTTTGTAATGGCTGAGTACCTTAATAGCTTTTGTCAGCTTTCAGCATCAGCTCTCTATCATGGAACATCATTAGAGAGTTATTTGGCATTCTTTCCTTACCTTGTACTTCTCAATAACATTTTTTCCTTTTTGTTCTGGTTTGTATGAGTCTGTATATATCTAGGACAGCAAGATTGACTTCTCTGCTCTAATAACCTAAAAACAGTTTCATGTGACGTATAATCATTTTTCTGTCTTTTCTCCTGTCAAGGTTCTTTAGGTTCTTTTTGTTTTCTTTTGTTTGTTTGTTTTGTCTCTTTATATCCGTATATTTTACACAACATAGCTAAGATATTTCCACGGAATTAGAGTTATTTCAATGTAGGATTCGAATCTGACAACCACTGTAGATTTTATGTCAAAACTACTGTAGTAACTAGGGCTGTAGCTCTTCTGTATCTTTGCTGTTAGTGTCTGCTTTTAGAATAACTGGAAGTTCTTGCAGCATTTGTTAAAAATATATTTGTTATGTTTTTTTTTCAAGTACTGGTTCCTAAACATAAACCAAAATAATTTTCAAATACGTAAATGCATACAATATGTGTGTGTGTTACAAATCACATGCCGTCTTAATTATATAATCCTGATCTATGCTGTATACGGCAAATCATATAGGAGGGGATACGCAATTTAAGCTAAGTTGTAAGGGAAAAATAAAAAGGTTGAAAAAACAGCTAACAATTATTTTTTATTTCCTAAATAGCTAAATTATAACAAGAGAAAGTCCCTTGCTGAAGTTTTTTCAAAAAGTGAATATTCTTCTAGTTTGAATTCACTCAACTATGTGCCAGTGAACACTCACAGGCAGATGAGTTCTTCCCCACCTGAATTCCTCAATAATCAGAGTTAATTGTATTACCATGTTCCAAACTTCTACTTTCTTCCTTTCATCTCACTGCTACTGGCAAATAAGTAGGAAGAACTCCCAGAATGGTTTGATCTTTTAGATTTTCACATTAGTGAAAGCCCTCCATTCATTTTTAAATAATAATATACCATTCATCTGTTTAATTATTTATGTCTGCCGTGCTTCTCTGCAAGCCAGGAACTTTCCAAAGTGAGCAGATGGAATGGCCCTTTTCCCAAGGAGCAAAGGTTTTGAAACAAGTGGTGTAAAAAAACAGGCATGTATATTCTAAGACTTAACACAAGATGTAGACAGTTATCTTGTGCTGTCTAAATACATTTGCAACAGTATTCCCAATGTTTTATCAACTCTGAGTTACAGAATCACTTCAAAATCAAGGTAAAATTATGAGATTGGTATTACCAAACAAAATAAATTTCTTTGCAGATTTATAATATTGACCATTACTGGATGTTTGAAAATTAACCTATTGTGGCTGTGTGAGTATCACCAAGAACCTTTGTGATTGCTGGCAAGAGATTTGCAACATTATATAAGAAATTGTCAATAGTAAACATTAAAATGCAATGTATTTTGTAAATAACATTTTTTTGAATATGGAGAACCTGAGCTTGTAATAGAATTTTATATGAGAATTATCATACCTAGACTCATAGTCTCTGACCATGGCCAGAAGCACTATATTAAAATATTGAAAATAGTGAGGCTATTAGCATACCTGATTGCCACATCATTTTATCATCTAACCCATGCAATTTACAGGCATGAAGTTAGGAAACTAATACATTTGCGTAGAGATAGATCTCCCTATGGGTGATGAGACTTTGGATTAAGCCTATATAAACTGCACCTAATGACAAACCACAGTGCTGATTTTGACTCAATATGAAGTCATCTGAATATATTTATAATAATTTCAAACCAAAATTACTTGAGCAATGTAAAATTGCATAGAGTTCTGACCATTGTACCAAAAGAAAAAGGGAACTGGAGCATAAGACAGTATTGATATTGATCAAGAATGGATTCCATATACACTAGAATAAATAAATCTAAGATGATAAGAGAGATAGGAAGGTGGGAAGGAAGATGGGAAGTTGAACAAGGCATATGAGGCTGGATCACAGTAAATGAAGAGGAGCAGTACTGGGAGTGAAGGGTATATGTGGTCTTCTCACTGATCATCTGGCTTGTCTGAGCGCCAAGCAGAAACCTAAGACAGAGTATCTTGGTCTGGCAAGTTTACGTGTGGAAGAATGAACCACCCCATTACAGCAACAGTGGATCAAGAATAGGAGCTTCAGCACTGATTTTAGGAGGCAGGGGCTACTACATGTATTTTCTTTTTTTTTTTTTTTAAATGAAATTCCACCAGTTTTAGTACTTGTAAAGTCTCAGATTCTTTCCCCTTCTAAGATATTCTTAAAATCAAATCTTAAAACATTCTTGCTGATAGAACATCTCACATTAAATCTACATTTTAACTTCTTTTTTTAATATTAAAATATCGAAAATATAAAACATATTAAAAAAAAAAACTTAGACATTTTGAGTAACAGGAAAGACCAGAGTTATCAGGAACTAAAAGTCAAGCATGAAATACCACACTCCACTGGCCACTGTTGACTCTGCACTGCAATCTGACAGAGTAGGCAGGTGAATGATCTCCTCTGAGGTTTGTGTCACTACATAAGGCAGCCTAGCTGAAAATGCAAAGAAAAAGTCTTTTTAAGTTTAAGACTGCTGAAATTGTGTGAAAAACTGCGGTTTGACATGTTGCTTTGAATGTGATTAAACATAAACCTGAGATGTTACTCTATTAATATTCATTTTCAATTTTAAAGTAGACAAAAATAACTGAGGCAAAACAGGTGTTTTGAATGTTTCAGAGTGAAATCTTCCATCTGTGAACAGGTCTTCAATGTACAAGTGAACATTATGATTATCTTTGTGCTTTCAGCTAATAACTTTATTAATTCTTATGTGACATTTAACCTTGATTTAATGAGTCCCAATGATAGAAAAAAATGACTATGGCCTTAGGTAACTTTATTAAAAGATTAACTTTTTTTTTCTTACTAGTTTGGCTTTATCTTGCAGTACTTGCTCTTCAGTCTTTGCTAAAAATTCTGACTTCTGTTTTTTCGCTTTCAGGGAATCTATAGACAATAAGTAAAACACATTGTAACTTATTTTCTCGTTGTAGTAGGCTAAACTGCTTCACTCCATCATTTCTTTTTCTTGACTCTTATTCTGCTATAGATTTTGAGTAGTTTTAATGTTTCTTTTCTGAGCTGTATTCAGTACTGCAAAGAAAATGATTCTGCAAATGCAACATAGGAGCTGGCTTTTCCTCACTAACAGTAAATAAATACAGTTGCTAAGTTAGGTTTATAAAAAGCGTAAAGATAGTAGTTTCTCTACTCCTTGCATCCTTCTGCCAGCTATCTGAAATTACTCTGCAGTGTCTTATTATGGAAATTTAGAAAGAAAATAAAGATCATAAACAAGATTTCATTGTGTACCATTAAAACAGAATCTTGGAAGATTTCAAGGGAGGGAAGCACAGTGATCCTGGATAAGTTTCTGCGGTTTACCAAGCTTGCTGAAAGCCATAGTTGGGGTGCCAACCTAGGTATTATAGAATCACCTCAAACATTTAAAAAAAGCAAAAACAAGCAAAACCAAGGCAAGGGAAAAAAAAAAAAGGAATGACCTCTAATAAGGTAGTGGGCTTACATTACTAGTTGCAGCTAGTGTCTCAGTGAAGTTAGAGGAGCAAATAGCTCTTTGGGAGCCTGGCTGGCTGCCCCATTCCCTTGGAGGATAGTGCAGCTGTGCCCTTGCAGGAAATAATGAACTAGGCTGTGTGGGAGCTTGATCCACAGGCCTTCCTGGGGAATTCATTATTTGCTTCCTTTCCCATCCTGGTCATGTTTCCCTCCTTCCTGGCCAACTATATTAACCTTTGCAATGAGTGTCTGGGAGAAGGGAATGTAGCCGCTTTTGGCTTGGCTTTCTGAATATCTATAAATACAGGTGGAGCAAAAAAAAAACCAAGCCTGCTTTTGCTTCTTTCTCAATAAATACAAAATCGAAATGTACTTTATCTAGTCTGCAAGAATATCTCTATATGATACTTTACTGGATTGTCTTCATAGTGTGTTTACCTGCTGAAAAAAAGCCCTTAGGATTAAACCATCCCATCAATTACTCCTTTGTTTATGCTTTTTTTCCTCTCTCTTTTTTTTTCTGTCATTCTTCCAAGATGCCAATGAGATGGCAGTTCTTTATTTGCAACTATGGCTTGAATATCATACAGATGTGACATTTACGGCCATGTTTTAGCAGGCCTAGTATTGAAGGCCTTACATTTGGTCTCAATGGTCTAGAAGATAGATATTCAAATAAAAGGCAGCTTGTAATTATTAGAGAAAAGTAACTGACTAGGTCTGCAATGAGGGAGGAAAAAAAGAAAAAAGCCTGCATCAGGTTAGGATGGTGTTTCTATCATGTTCTTTTAGGGCAGGTTTCAAGACTCAATATTTTTAAGACCTTTTCATTCAAAACTTGGAACCAGGAGAAATAAAACCACATTTCTTTAGAACATCTAAGTGACTCCTTTCCCATTCTCACTGCATCTTTCAGAGGTGACTTTTGCCTCTGCAAGAAACAGGAGCAACGTGTAGTTTATGAACTGTGACCAATTCATTGCTCTCCAAAAGAAAAAGTTACCTGCCCAGTAAAGTCATATAAGGATCAAGATTTTAGCTGCAGCTTCCCAAAACTTTTAAATTTGTGAGGAAATTCTACTGCTCAACTGTGAATATGCCATCTGGGAGTAACTACAGTGCAGAGCTATATTACCTTCTCCTTCAAAGGCAAAATCCATCTCAGCTTCATCTCAGACCAAAAATCCCAAGCTTGCCTCTACCATTGTATACTTGTTTTAAAAAGTCACAATACTTTTCAAAGTAGAGAAAATTATTTTTACATATAATCAGTATCCAAATAGGAACAACACTGGCTCACCCATTGAGGAAATCTTGTGCTCTCTTTCTCTTTCAAGTATAATCTGACAATATTATTTCTGCAAGTGTTTCTATAATTTACATATAGATTTCCAAGCAAGTTCTTCATTTTCTGTGTATTGTTAGAGTACAAATTCTTTCTTTTTTTTTCCTTTTGCCACAGAATAATAATTAAATAAATAAATGATACCAATGAAAAGCACAAAATATATCCACAGCAGTACCTTCTGTCTGGTATCAAACTGTGTGTGAACAATCTGCTAACAAGCAGGAAAATGAAGAAGAGGCCTAGAGGTCACATCTAAGTTCAGCTTTCTGCTCTTCAGTGAAGGGTCCTTCGGGAACCCACTGGATTTCAAAAGATAGTTAACAGCTCAAAGTGCCAGGGTAAAAAAAGGAATAAAAATATGAAAGCTGAGTAAAAGCCTGAAAATTCTGCAAAAGGTACATAGAGATGATACAGGAAAAAAAAAAAGCAAGCAGAGCTGCCAGACTCCAGATAGAAAGGACAATTTAGATTGAGCAGAATTTCAGAAATTACATAGTAATCCCTAATTCTCACTGTAAGCTTGATGTTTTTCATCTTGAAGTAATGTTATTTATACTGTCGAATAGCATTTTCTTCAGTATCTTCTGCAGAGCAAGGCTGCATACTCTGTAGGACAAATTACATAGATATGTAGGTATTTTGTGAGAAATGAATTAAAATAGGCAATTTTAAGCATAAGGTGAGGTAAAAATGTACTTCAAATAGAGTTTTTGAAAATCTGTGTATGCTATATGGGGCAGAGAGATTCTGAAAGGCTATGCTAGGAGGCAGCATCTTCTTGGGCAAGGGCTTTCACACTTTGGTCCCTGGCCCGCTCTCCTTTGTGTGAAGAATGGAGAATGGGTTGCAGAAGTGGTTGAAGTGTTTGAAAAATGTGATGTTTTCAGAAAGTTTTGGAAATTCAGTTAATGAAACTTGATGGCATCTCACGAGTGGCAGTGGGAGATGTAGCTATGACCAAATCAAGCAAGACCTCGTGCGAGGTGCTCCAGACAGGGCTAAAAGCACAGAATTTAGACTTAAACCTGCATCACATGTAATGTGCACTGCTTCTCAGCTAAGATGTGAAGAAGGCTAATGGGCTCCCCAGCAGCACTGAGATTCTGTTTTGTTTCTTTTAATAAATCAGCAGTGATGCAGTTTTCAGTTCTGGAGCAAATATTTTGTTTAGCCTTTCATAGACCAGGGCACTATTCGTTCTGAATCCAAGGAAAGCAGGATAGCGCTCATAGCTTCTCAATTTGTTTCCTGTCCTAGTGCTATTGGAGCTATGGCTCAGAAGGAGCTTCTGACCAAACCAGTCTGCATAAGAAATAGAGGAAGGATCTTGCTTTTCAGAAATGATCAAGAGTAAAATCAGTAGAATAAAATGTTATTTGCAAGCTTGTAAGATTTTTAAAAGAGCTTGGAACTGCTGCTCTTTGTAGAGCAGCATGAACAAGGAGCTGTTTGCTGCGGTATGAAAGCACTTTGACTGTGTATTTGCATTAAATATTTTCAGAATCCTATATGGCTTCTGCAGATGGGAACTATTACGTATGGATACAGTTATTTTCGCTTACTAAAGCTTTTGTTCCTTTTCTTCCACAACACAAAAATACAGCAGATAGATATTTGTAGATATTTCTACTGAAACATTTTTTAAATATATGCATGTCTGTACACATCTAGAAACCCTAGATC
>JAUBOD010000136.1:490102-515211 GCA_032353885.1 Nothura maculosa
TCGCCTGGATGCAGCCCTGAGCCATGTGCTCTAGGTGACCCTGCGTGTGCAGGGGGGTTGGACTAGATGACCTCTAAAGTCCCTTCCAGCCTTAAGCATTCTATGATTCTATGATTTTTCTTCCAGAGAGAGCTTGGTAAATAAGATTTTATTGCCTTTAATAAATAAGCAATACATTCAAAATAGGAAAGTCCAATAAAACTTCTGAAGAAGATGCAAAAAAAAAATGGAGAAGGAAAGAGGATATTCCTGAAGGTTCCATAGAATTACTTCTTAGTTAATATTACCTTTCTCTAAGATCTGGAAGAAGCTGAGCATCTGTTAGAAATAAGCAAATAAATAAATAGAGACATAAAAATAAAATAAAAAGCCTAACAAACATGATCCTAAACTCACTACATGCTTAAAAATATAGTCTCCTAGAAACCCATAAGCTAGAAGGGACAGTAAAATGCAGATTCTATTTTGAAACTATTTGGACTGGAAACCAGTTTTACATACATATATCCAACCTATTTAAATTGAACAAGCTAAATGACTTAGTGTTCAGTTTGCTGGGAGGGTAACAGACCAAAATAAATAAGCAAAGTGAAACAGATATAAATAATAAAATGATCCTCATTTCTATTCCTTTGCCCTTCCTCTCATTGTTAGCTACCAGTTATCTCTCTTTATCTGATAGTCTTTCTGTATTTCTCATTCATATGGATATGGTTGTGCATTTCAATATAGAAATGAATTATTACTGAAATTGTTGTTGGAATAAGTCTTTCCTAGAAGCAGGTAATATACATACATATATAGAATAAAGACTGAATTTTTTTTTTTTATCAAAAAACCCCTAACAACTTTTTTTTTTCTTTTTTCAAAGAAAAGTGTAAATTACTCTCTCTGGAAGCTAATACACCTTTATTTGGGAGTCTGATTAGAGCTATCATTCAGTGCTTTGCCAGTTAAAACTGAGCTTGGAATCATAGAATCATTGTATTTGGAAAAGACCTTCAAGATCATTGAGTCCAACCATAAACTCTTGAGCACGATACCTCCTAAGCCATGTCCCCAAGTGCCTCATCTGCACGGTTCTTGAACACTGCCAGAGACAGTGACTCCACCACTTCCCTGGGCAGCCTGTTCCAGGGCTTCGCAACTCTTTCCATGTAGAATTTTTTCCTAATATCTAACATGAAGCTTCTTAAAAAAACTTCATAAAGGACAGGAAGGAAGAAGTAACATGAATTGGACTTGTTTTGACTTGGTTACTAGACTTGTTTTGACTCGGTTATTAAGTTTATGTCCATGTTATACATTGTGTTTCTTTGGTGAGTTCTAGAATGCTTTTTTTTTTTTTGAATAAGCATTGAAAGTGGAAAAGTTCAGATGCATCCACAAACCTAAGCTAGCAGGTGTTTGCCTCTCTCTTTCCTTCCAAAGAACATATAAATGGCATCAGAAAGTCTTGATGTTCCATTTTTTCTGATGTCTTGAGTGCTGTCATCTGCAGGAAACATAAGGTTATACCTCTGAAGGCTATTTTTAAAACAAGGATTGACATGATGTAAACATATACTGTGACTCTGGATTGTTCTGAGGGATCTTTAGTGCTGTGAGTGTAAGCCATGTGTTATGTTGAAGAAAACAAAAATGTACAATGTAGATTTGCTGTCTCAGAGTGCAGCACAGCAGTTCATAAAAAGAAGGCTCTTAGGCCTTAAATAAAAGCATATGGAAGCACAGGTGTAATCATTTATAGTGAAATGCTTCCCTTTCTGCACCCTCAAGAGCAAATATACTATACTGGTTGCAATATTTTATACAATATATTACCAAACAATTCTTTCCTGAACATCAGGTGTACACTTACCACACTATGTACAGAAAAATGGCTATCTAACAACATTGTAAATCCTTGTGATTGCTTCCACAGTGGCAATGAAGCACTTTATGCCACATCTTGAAGTAGATGCTTAAGAAATGATTTGTTTCAATGTGTATAGCAAGAATAACTCTCTTACTAATTCTCTAAAATACACAAGTATTTTCTGTTGAAATACTTTTTTCAGACATACATAGTCTTACTGTTTAAACTGTAAAGATTTTCTTTTAAAAATCCATTTCTTGGGTTTTTTTTTTCCAGAAAATGAAATAATTCCATTGAAGAACAAGCTGGGAGATAATGAAGGTCTTCTTCTAATCTGCAGAAGTACTATGAAGTCTCTGTGTACTGCTGTCCTAGAAACAGAGAAATTCCTGAAGATTCTGTAATTGCAGGAATTGGACACTAGCCTGTTCATATATGTTACTGATAATAAAGCAGTAAGGGGGAAGTTTATTGGTCCAAAAGGTTCTTAAGAGTGAGGCAGACCTCTTTGACAGTCAGATCTTCTCCCAGGGTATGGGTCTGCTTAGTTAAAATAATGGCCATTTATCTCAGTCTGGATCAGGTGCTTGACATTATTAATTACATTTAAAATCGTTTTGTGACTGTTTGTGACTGCTTCCAGCTGGCTGTCATCTTTCCATATGTGCACTTGACCAGAACATAAAGATTTGTTCTGGGTAAAGAATCTCTGCACTTAAATAGGACTTCCCCTTCTGTAGCGCTTAACACTGTATTTAAAGAAGGCACATCTTTAGATAATCTTCCTTGTTAGTCTTCATTTTGCTGGGACAGCAAGGTACATTTTAGCTTCTATTCTAAAATCGATCACTTGTTCTAAAGATGTTTAGATCTTAGTTTGTTTCAAATCAGCGTCTAATGCTTCTGCTACCAGAAGTGACTAATAGCTTATTTTGTGCGTGCTAGGTGTTAGTCAACTACATGCTTTCCATCTGCCTTGGATAAATGTCTCAAGGATACTCTTTTATTCGCTAGGATACACAAATCTTTCTCTAATAACACAATTTCTAGCAGAAAATCTGTTTTTCCAAGAGTGCAAGATCTTTGCACTTTTTGACTTGATATTTTCTGTTAGTTTTGTTTCATCATTCATTTACAATACAACTTCACGTTTCACTCTCAAAATGAACAGAGATAGCCTAAAATACCAATGCTTCCTTGCAGTTACTAGTCTGAGTTTCCTCTTAGCCCAGACTTAAAATTAGACTAATTCTAGTTTCTGGACATTGTGTATGTGTGCGTTTATTTGCTTTTTTTTGTATTAGTATACAAACTTTGCAGCAGATTCTTTCTTATTTCAATAACTGTGGTGCTGGTTTGCATCATTTTTTTTTCACTAACTGAACCATGTCATATGAATTACAATTCTAATAGTTTTGGAATATATTTTTTCAAGTAGACAGTTATTTTTACTTCCTATTATCAGGATCAATAAGATAAAGAAGTCCCATGGTATTCATAAGGTCACTTTCTTTGTCTTTGCCTCAAGAGAAGCAATCCTTTATCCATAGTGATAAAAAGTCATAAAAGCTCTTTAAGGCTGCAAATATTACCAAGTGAAAACTGGAAGATAAATATTTCAAGCAAAAAGGTATTAAAGATGAAAGCTTATTAACATCCTAACAATAAAAAGCTTAGACAACTCAGTATTTCACTTCACTTTACGACTTTCATCTTGCACCTTGATTTACATCGGAAGCTACGATAATCTTGAGGCATTTATTGCTCATACTTACTTATATCTGAAAATATTCAGGTATTGTAGAAAGTGGAACACATCTAAGAGTGCCAAATTTTGAAATGGATTTTCTTTAACTTAAATCAATGTAACAAATTATGTATCTATCTACAAAAATTAATGAGTGTGTATGTGGCAATAGATATATAAGCTTCAAGCAAAATCATACAAGATTACTCATTTTAGCATATTGTAGAACTCATAGATGATTTATGCAAGAAACTTGTTATAAGTTTTAATAGAAGAGGGTTTTTTCCAGCCTCAGGAATAGCTGAAAACCATGAATGTAAGAAATTTTACAATTAATCAAAAAATAATTTGAGGTGGAGGAGCTGTGTTTTGCCTGCCCACTTCTCCTCCTACATTAAAGTTCACTCTATGTAAATTACCTTGTTTCTGTGAGCACTGAGAGGAGCTCCCCAGATGTGCTGAGGTCTTCCCCCTCATCTATAGCATGCATTAGGGTTCAAGAGACCACTTTCTTGCCAGGACTCCATATTCAAAATATTAGGAACTTTCTACCATTATTGCAATACAGTGGTATTTTAAATTAAGAACAGCAGAGAAATAAATAAATATGATTAGAAGCACCAAAGAAAACAAAAATGAGGCTTGTACAATTTTATATCATATTAGAAGGTATTGGTACTGATGAGTTCAGAATTACCTGCTAGTCCTATGTTTCTAAACACATTGCTATGTGCCAGCTAAATAAATAAATAAATAGATTTTCTAAGGGTTTAATATATTTGGTATATGTAAAATTTGTGAAAAAAATGACTATAAAATACAGAGAAGGTGAGAAAGCAAGAAACTTTCCTCTGGAAAGGAAGACGCATAACTTTGAGAGTGCAAAGCCAGGTATGAAGCCTCTCAGTGGTATTACAGTAAGTGTAGTACAAAGCCAAATGCCATTTTCTTGATGAATAATCTCAGGAAACTTGTTAGTTGCAAACTGTAATCTCAGACTTGAGACAGTCTAGAAGACTAGACTGACACATCACAAACTTCCGTTAGAACCACAGGAGAAAAACACCTGAGTCGTAGCCGTATGAAATAGCAAGAATGATCAAATCCTTTCTGTAAGTAACAAATCCTCCTTTGTACTTTTCCATGACAACACTGAAACTCTGTTCTTTGCCTGTATGCAGTCACTTTTTAGTGAAACCCAAGCCAAAGATCAAATAAATGCCAGCACTCAAACTGACATAGATATAGACTTAGAAATAATATACAGATCTCTTTCTCCTATATCATTTTTAGCTGATGAGGCAAGATCTTCTGGCAGAATTCTTTTGTGCATTAATTCTCTCAAAAGTTATTGAATTTTATCCCATTTCCGTTTCTCATTCATTTGAAACAGTGTTCCCTGCACATTATATCACTTGTGATCACAGTGCCTCTTCAATATTGGGCTATTGGCAATTTTCATTGATACTGAAACCTTTTGGTTGGAAATTATTAATGAAATGATTTTGTTGCAAATTTAGACCTTTGAATACGTAACAGATTGCCCTCAGTTTTGTATTTCCCTCTATAAATATTGTTGCCTTTGTTTTGAGTGTTCATTCCTTTGTTATAACCCTTGAGCTGGTACTTAAGCTTTATGCAAAACTGGAGTAGATTATAAAGATAATAATAGAAGATTATGTCTTCTGCGATGGAATCAAGTCAAAGTATCCATCAAGAGCAATATACAATTCAAAGGAGGCAGAAAGAACCTAAGTATACTGAGGTGAAAATTAAAGTCAAAGTGAAAAAAAAAGTCTTGCTGGTGATGTTTAATCATCATGAGAGCAATCCTTCATGTCTGAGAGTAAGACATTTTTCCCAGGTGAAAAGTTCTTCTATTCTACATACTTTCTAGAGCTAATTTTAAAATATAATCTTGTGACAAAAAGAGGAGGAAAAAAAAAAGAAAGTTACCAAATTTAAAATACTTAGGATCCCTAATTTTTAGAAGGAGCACATATGGTTGAATAGAGATATATGCAGACCTGAAGTATATTTCATGTGTTTGTAAATTCAATTCATTATCCTGAAAAAATAGAGTATATGTTTATATATGCATATTTAAAGATATGGATTATATAGAGGCACTTAGCAGTTAGATGCCAAGTAGTTACATGAGTATTTGTTAAAGGCACCTGAGCTTGAATGCCTAATGTAGCAGCAAATCCCTGCTTAAGCATCTGAGTAGCCTAATTTTTCAGAATATGACTTAAAATTCCTGACCTACAAGTCAAAAATCTATAAGTGTGCAGGACACCTGCTTTTAATCAGTCAAATAGAACTTTCAAAACTCAGATATTTACAGCTCTACATGATCCAGATTTTGCCAAATCTGCCTTGTAAGAGGTAAAAAATAACAAAATATTATCTCCATGTATGTTTATCAGTTTTTTGTACTGCATATTTTTGCTTTTAGCTTCTGAAGTCATTGTGAATAAAAAGAATGGAAACAGCATCCAAACACAATGTTTTTAGATAGATGTTGATATTCTTTATATTTTTTTATATATTGGTATATCAGTAACAGCTAACATATACTCATAAATATCAAAAGGCTGCCTGTATTGCATGTTGTATTTTACGTGAAGCTTAAATATTTCATTGATAATTAGCACTTTTTTTGCTTTGAGGATTGTTCATATACTTCCTTTTAAATTGCATCTTGGTTATATTTTCTTCAAATCTTGCATTCAGAACAGGGAGAGCAATCAAGAAACAAGCCATTATTTTCTTCTGAAGCAGAAGTTCCCCTGCCTCCAGCTGTAAAAAAAACTTGTTTGAAACCTGCTTGTCACCAAAGCGTATTCAACTCAGATGAATGTGCACGAAGTCCTTTTTTTTTCTTTTTTCACCCTAGTAAGCAATTGCAGTATCAGGGGTAGGGGCTGAGATACTTCATGTGATTGAGAACAGTGGGCGGTGTTACCATCCGGCAGGGAATTTATCCAGGACTTGGTGTTTTATATGAATGTCTGGAGACTCCCAAGGTTCAGCATGTCCATTTCTAATCAGAAAAGATGAATCAATTTACTACATCAGGATGGATTCTGTATCACATGAGATGAATTTGTTCTCTCTATTAATCCATCATTCTGGGGGACAAGTGTGAGAAGTATTTTTGCAACATTTTAATTTGAACTATTACAATTTTTGTAGGCTATAGTTCTGAGTTAAGATACTTTCAGTAGTTTTATCAGATCTAAAGAAATTCTTTTTTTATTCCAGCTATTTTTTTCTTCCTTGTGAGTACCATATGTGGATTTTTAAAAATTATTCCACTGAAAATCATGAAAATAACTAGAAACATTCTTAATGGTAATAGTTCAGTAGATAGCAGGTAGTCATGTTGCATCATTCCTCTCAATAAAACATCAAGTTAGTTTCAAAACTAACATTATTTTGGACTGTTTGTCTCATTCCATCTGTTGGAAAACTTAAAGGGAACTCCACCACTTTTTCCAATTCCTACTCTATATTTTCTCATGCTCATTTTATTTCTGTTTGGTTTTCTGTCCATGCTTCTCCTTAAGAGTGAATATTTTTGCTGAGTTACTCCTTTAATTTAATTTCCTTTTATTTTGAAGTTTATTAGTTCAAAACAAGACAACTCTTATAAACAATTATAAGTTATTTTTTCATCTTGTGTAACAAACCTTTTTCCGCATAGCTCCAGTGTGAATTCAAGTAATAGATGGATGACAAGTATTATATATGAAAGTATCTAAACACTAACACCAAGTGGATATTGTTAATTGCTTAATTGTGAATCTGTAAAGAACATTAGCAGATTTTTAACCAGATGTTAATGTACTTTATAAACTGGTGCTCCCCGATGAAATAAAATTCATGTATCAAGCGCTGCAAGTGCACTCAGGCAAAATTTATAATTGAAGCAAGTTTGGGGGCAGGAGGAGGAGGGAATTTTCTTATGGAGAATAAATTCAGTTCAACATGAAAAAAAAATGTCTATAGAGTTTATTTTCTCATGGTTGTTGCTTTAATGTAGCAATAGTAATATTTTTATCACTTACTTTCAAACACTGAGCCCTACTAAAGCTGATAAAATGATGTATAAAGCATCAAGTTACTGCACTTTCTAAGATGTAGCACTTGCTCTTGTCTGGAAATGAATCGCAGTAATAGCAATTATTTTTTCATCGCTAGGAAGCACTGCCTGTTGTTCTCTATTATTCTTACAACAGTGAGAGGGCCAACTTGTTTTGTTAGTTATAGCACAATAATTGCATTGTCAAGTGTATAATAATATACAAGTAGATCACCTTAAAATTTGAAAGGCAATATTATGAAACAGTGCTGAATACCACCAGACTGAAAATGAAGTTGTGCTCTGGCTTTCCAAATAGGTAGTGTAAAATTAAACACTTGCATGCAATACCTACTGCAACTACAAGTGCTATATGAGAGAATTTTAATTTTTAGGGCAACTTGTTTTATGCCCATTGCCCCATTGCTCATACTCTGCATAACCAGTTAAAGAGTTTCCAGATCTTGTTTTTAGTGAAGTGGATAAATAATGTTTATTTCTGAGATTACTGGAACTGGGTGGTATTTGCAAGGGCATGTGGAAGTAGAAAGCTATAGCTCAACTTCAGTAATTTACTGCTGTTTTCAGAAATGGATCAGTCCATTTTCAAAGCTCACCAGAACATTTAAATTTTAAAAACATAAATCTCCCCCCACAAACAAGGAGCTGATGACATTCTTTGCTATAAACACCTATACTTTTCATATATTTCAAATACTTAAAATACCAGGAAGCTTTCTATACTAAAACTAAATACAAAGAAAGCTCCCCTAGGCGCTTTGTAAAACTACTGTAAATCCTCCATGCTAACTGTATCATTTCACTTTAACTCTTGATTAATGGCTTCTGTGCCTGCTTGTCCCCCAGATTTATTGACAGCATGAGTTTGCTGCGACCTCCTAGCGTGGTACAAGAGCAACCAAGATGCTTTCCTCCACACCACCTGTGATAGATGTTCAGCTCCAGGAGAGAGCAGTAACACAGAACCAGTAGCAGCTGATGAGAACTTGCAGATTCGGTGTTTCTTCCAGTTGGTAAGTTCCTTTCACACCCTGGCTCCAGGCTAACGCCCTGGCCTACATCAGTAGACCAGATGGGGAAGCTATTCACCTTTCCAGGCAGTCTGCCTTGCCAGGGAACATCTGCCAAAGCCCTTTGGGCTTTTGCCTCATTTTCAGGTTCCCGTGTTCTGCACTTTCTATCTTCCCTCTACCTGCTTTATCCAATGTGGTAATGGAGTAATGTTAGAAATAAGCTTAATTACCATGTTATTCCATTAGAAATATCCCAGTAGAAATAACACACCGTAAGTGAACTAAAGTAAGACAAAAGTTAAAATAAGTGTCATTACACTGAATGTTCTAGATTGTCTTTTGTTTCCAACCTTCCACTGTGCTGCTAAAATTGTAACACTTTGTTAAATACAGCAAGGACAACTTCAAGTACAAACTATTTTCCAGCATGCAACATAAAATTTCTTAATAAGAAGCAAATAAACATTTGATGAGTAACAACCTTAGACTGTTTTGATACATGTTAAAACTGACCTTGGCTATAGATTATTTATGTGATCAGTGTTGAGATGTAAATAATTAAGTATCATTTATGAATACAGTAAATTATACTGTGGCATTTTTAAAAAAAAGATACATTGCTTATTTATTTTCTTCTTACTTCTATTCCCTTGCTTCCTCTTGCTTTTTATCATTTTATTTTTATTTTTTTAGCACTTGACTGCAGCCAAGGTCAGCTTAAGTGAGAGAGAATCCTAAAACGTATAAGGTATGACAGAAAATGCAGTTTGCAAACCCAAATTATATAATAAGCTGCTCCTGGTGATAAATAATTTCTGATTACCAAACCAGAAATTGTGCTGTGTGTAAGTAATGCTTTTGTCTGTAGTTTAACCATTGGTATATACCAAATAAAAAATTAATATTGAGATGATATGAATTGGAAAAAAAGATGAAAAATAACAATAATTCTAAGTTAGGCAAATAGTTTAAATGGAGATGAAGCATCTGTCATTTGACACAGTAATTTAATTGACTGGCTAAACTATTATGAAAAATAATACTAAATTCAGTATAACATTCATGATCAAATGTACTCACTTTTAATAATAATGTTTACGAACGAGTATGTGATCATAGATTAGAAAAATAATAATCTGTTCATAAATCTTGATAAAAATTTAAAAAGTAAAAATCTTTCCTCACATTATCACCTTTTCCCTTGTTTGTTTGAGGAAGGGGAAGATGTATTGTGTTCAGGAAACCACAGCAGATAACGGAGTTGCATAGCAGTTTGGTGGACTGTGAAGTAGGGAATTATTTGTGAATTAACATTATTTCAACATGGTTTCATTTACATTTACCTGCACATAGCAAACATACAGTAAGACAGAACTGCAGGAGTTGGATATCATAAGACTCTACTTTTTAACTAAGTTACCCCTATCTGCATTTCAGTCCCCTCGCCATCCTAGTGCTATTGGCTACAAATCCCTTGTACTACTTGGTTGAAGACCTGTTGTCCATATGTGTCTCCTTCATTTTTGAATCTGCTAATAATACTTACATCCACCTCTTGTTGCAACAAATTCCAGCAGTCATCTTTTTGCTGTGGAATAGAGCACTTCTTTCTAGCTGTTCTAATTATGGTGCTAGTTTTATCAAGGGACCCTCTAATTCTTTTATTAAAGATTTGGTGAATATTGTTTTTGCCTCCATTCTAATTTTGTGTACTTGGTCATAGTCCTCTTCAGTCATTTTCTCTCCAGGTTGAGAATTTTCATAATTTTTAATCCCTTGTCATCTCCATCTCTTCAACTGCTCTGTCCTTTCAGTCATTTCAGTTGCCATTCTGTTTCTTTTCTAACTCTAGGATTTCCTCTATCATCATATTCTTGGGATGTCAACGGTCTAATTGGAACCTACATGTGAAAAAATATTTTATATTTTGGTTGGCATACCTTCAGTGTGATATTCTGAACTGATGCATCAGTTTAAGCAATAGATAACTGAGCAGATGAGCATGTGTTAAAGCACATTTAGTACCTAATGTTTTCCTTTTAAAACTGCTGCTGAAATGGTCTAGAAAGAAATGTAACAGTAGTGATTGTTTAATTACTTGAAGAGTGTAAAGCAGCTTGCGAGAATATCAGTCTGTTTAGGATACAAAAACCATTATTATTCATGCTTATGATAAAATTTTATTTCTTTAGTAGGCTCATTTTCATAGACATGGAAATTTATTCCGTAAGTATATATCACCATAGCTAAATTGCTGGAATGTTAGAGAACTCTGGCATTCTTAAAATGTTATTTCACCTTCCCATTCCTACATCTCTGGTCTCTAAAGGGCTGGCTGTGTTATAGAGTGTCAGATAGGAGAAAATATGTACTCAACTGCATTTTTGTATTGTAGCAAATATGACACTCAATAGACTGATTGCTATTCGAATAAAAGTTATGCTTTTCTTTTGACGTGTTGTGAGGCAGAATTAAGATCTGGCTTCCTTTTTGTATTTTAATATGCTTTTTTAAATGTTTATTATAAAATAAAAATAGCACATTTTTGCTTGAAATAGCAGGTGCAAATACCTGTAGATTTTTAGTAAAGATACTCATTTTTTTTTAGTCTGGAAATAATGTGCATCTACTACTGAGTATTTGTTTTGAGAATTCAGCAGTAATTGAGGATAGAATACACCAGTAAGTACATTAATGAAGGCTAAGTTCTCTCCTGCCTCACTACTGTGGGTTAGATTCACGTCTGTCTTGGATTTTATACAGTTGTATCTTAATTGAAAATAAAATCAGTGGAATTGCATGGGTGTAATACGAGCGTAATGAGTTAGTGAAATGGTCTCCTAAGTGTCATACATTCCCAGAAAGCTTTTTAGCAGATGCTGCAGTGTTGCTTTTAAAGAGGTTCTTGATGAAATCTGCTAAACACAATTTTTTATACCACTTAAGTACAGTTCGGTGAGCCCCTCAGGGATGCATCTTGACTAGTGAAGTGCAACAATACATGTTGCAGAAGGTATTTCTAAACATCAAGTTTGACAACCTGACAATAAAGCAAGCACAATATGTAAGTGTTTCATATTCCACAGAGACAGAATGAGCAGCTTTCCAAACTGAGTGTGCGTGTTCTATTCCAAAATATATTCATGTGTCCATGCATAGGTAAAGGAAGGCAGACAGTAGGCATTCAGTCTCACCTGAGCATGGACTGTTTTTCCCAGAAATTTTCTCTTTTTAATTTCCCTTTCTCTTTCTGACTGGTAGCATGGCTCTTTGCAGGGACTTACATCTGCCTGCAGCTTACAGTATGTCTGCGTGGTCCTTAGAGACTGTCTTGTGCTTGCTCCTTCTGCTCTCTACGCTGGCGGGACACCAGGCTGCCCTGATCTAAAGGCCGCGTGCCTGAGCTAAGGCCATAATCTCTGCTGTGAACATGGTGGTTTTGGCCTGGAGCTGCTGGGCACCTAGCCAGTTGGATGAAAAGATGGAGCAAGTGCACGTCTGTCTGCCAGAGACAGTGGAGACAGACCTGGAGACTAAAAATCCCTTGGTCCAGATACAGACCTCAGATTAAAAAAATGCCTAAATGTACTTGGAGCCCACATGTGGGGCTGCAGCAAGAGGGCGTGTGAAAGTTTTAGGTAAGCAGTCAGCCAGATGCGTATTACTGTTATTATCTGTGTTATTACAGACTTATTTTAAGTAAGGAGAATTGGTAATCAAAACTATTTTGAAAAGCTTAGATTTTCAAATCTAAGTCAGTGCAATTTAAGTATGTATTGTCTGTATAAAATTCTGCCACCATAAGGGAGGTGATGTGTGTGGTGCATGTATGTGTTTATATACATATATGTGTATATATATATAGGTATATATATATATACACAAACATACATATCTCCAAGAAGACCACCTTTAGCTTAGCTTATCCTTTGTCTAGAGTTAAGACTATTTTTTTTATCTGCTGCTTACATCTGAAGTAAGTGTGATGACTGCAGAGGACTCTCTCTGCACAGGCTGAGTGTTTTTGTTTGATTGTTTGTTTATCAACTGATTTCTCTTTTAAAACAAAGAGAACACATGGAATAATTTGAGATAAAGATTCAGTTACCTGTGTAATTTTGCCTTACTAAGACAAATGTTTTAAGTGGGGTTACCCTTCCAAAAAAGTCAAAACTTATATTCTGTTGAGGTAGGAAATGGGAGTCTTGATTTTTTTTTTTGGTTTGTTTTAAAAAGCAAGAATACCTAATGAAGGATACAGAAATTTAATAAAAAAGTTATAAGTTACTAGAAATGAGGAAATTGAGAAACTTGATCTCTTTCTAAAACTGAAACATTTAATATCCTGCATAGAATAAAAAAAAACAAATTTCCTTTTATTCTGTTTAATGGACTACAATCACTTGAACCATCCTTTGGTACTTACAAAACTAATTTAGCACACTTAATTGCATTACATGGTGAAGTGAAAAATATATGTAAATTATCTGGAAATGAGAGCAAATCTGGTGTTACATGTCATGTAAGTTTGCAAAAGTGAGAGATTGCAGAATCTTCCAAACCTGCCTAGATGCCACCCTGTGCCACGTGCTCTGGGTGTCCCCACTTGAGCAGGAGGATTTGACTAGATGATCCCTGGAGGTCCCTTCCAAATTCAACCATTCTGTGATTCTATGTGAAAAGTCAAAGTACCTGTTCAGTAGAATGGATGCAGCTCTGAGGAAAATACTGGAAAAAATTAGCTAAACTGAATATTTTAACAAATACTTTTCTTAAAATTGTCCATCTTTACTGTGTTGACACATGAGGAGCCTCCTAAATACTAATGTACATGCACACAAATGCACACATGCATTTGCACACATCATTATCTTTCTTTAAAAACTTCCCCATCTCGTGAGTCAGTGGCAAGAAGCAGAACCCTGGCAGACAATGACAGACAATACAGCACTTAACTTTTCTATCCTTACAGTGAACGGGTGTGCTCTTGACCTATTGCAGCAACATCAATGATTAGCATGAGGTGTGCAGTGATGTAGATTGACAATGGAAAGATGTGTTTAGTGGAGGTGAATATGCTCTGCAGGAATGCAAAGAGTATATGTGGAGAGAGAGAAAAGGATGGTAAAATTCCCTACATAGAAGATAAAGAAAAATGAAAAAAATTCAGCAAGCCTCTGAATTAGACTTTCAAAGAACTACAGAGGTAGTGTAACTTTTTTTTGAATAAAACAAATTCTAAAACTTTTCTATCATAGTTTTTTATTGTTCTTGACTTTAAGAAATACAAGAATTAAAAGAAAATAAATTTGTATGGAAGTACTGAGATATTGCAAATTTAAATAGGGATGGGGAAATAGTTTTGTTAATAGATCAATGACATTTTTAGTTTGTTGGTTGCAGTGTTATACATAGTTGAGCATTTGCACCTATTCTACAACTCAGTTTAGATCTAGGATCATTTGAAAGATTTAAGAGTTTTGCCGATGGGGCCAGTATCTCCAGCCCCATATATCTTTAAACCTTCTTATCACTAAAGCACTTTCATCATGATTTGTACAAAGATTAATTCCAATTAAATATTCTCCATGCAGTGCTTGCTGAAGAATCTGTTAATCTATTGCCTTTTTAATACATCATGATCACATCTGAAAAGCTTATGCAATTAATCATTGAGTCTTGTCCAGACTGCCAAATCCAGGCCACTTTATGTTATTTGTGCTTTAGCATTGCTTGCTTTCTATTTCAAATTATTAGTAATTTGTGACAGGGTAAAAATGCCCTTTTTTTTTTTTTAAGCATTTCTCTCTACTGTTAGCTTTTTGTTACTATTATTTCTATTTCTTTCATAAGGTATTCTTGCTTCTTGTAAAAAAAATACTTGCTTGAAAATTAGCATCTCTAATGTACACAATGATTTAAAAATAATAAATTATTCCAGATTTAAAGTTAGTTTGTTAGTACTGAATACTTTCATGATATAGAACATAAATTCCTTCTAGGATAGAAGACATATTGATGTCTGCATTTATTTGGTAAACATGTTAAACTATATAAAATTAAGCTAAAATTTTAAAATGTTCTGGATTTGTGTAGAGTGGAAATAATTTTATAGTGCACTATTGCTTGGGAGTCAAACAATTTTTAATGTAATTTCAACGAAGTATGCATTGGTCACACCAACAGATTTTCCAATTACATTTTAAGATTAATATCTCTGATTCACAAATTATTCTCATCATTTCTAGAAACTGAATAAAATAGAACAAATAATAGGCTTTGAACAAGGGTCATCTTATCTTTTAGTTTTCGGAATACTGTATAAAATATAATTCTTTACCTTGCTAGATCTCATGGGTACGTTAAATGTCACACTACTGTTGAGATATCAGAACATGAATTTGAGTCATTTGCCTATTAATCAGGAAGACATGTTCAAGTTGCTATAATATCAGCCACAGGATACTCAGCTAAATTGCATCTTTTATAGAAAAATGACATCCTAGTTCTTTTACCCCTTGAATCCATATAAAATGAAAGCTTTAGATGGATCTTTCACCTTGTTTTAAAAACAGATTGCTTATGGGGCTTAAAGCAACATCCCAATTTCCACATTTTATAAGGAATTTATCAACAAATTAAAAAGCTGTAAAGGCCTCATATGTATACATAAAATATTTGATTTTGTTGAAGAAGAATCTTCAGCTGGTGTGGATTATGTGCCCATTTTTAGAGGTATGAACTTCCAAATAATTTGACTACATTTGTGATAAAAACATTATACACGGTTATGATGTGGTATAAGTCTTGCACAGCAGTTTTGCTGCTGGCATAAGTTTAAATCTTACTTAACTTGTTCCTTAATGATCTGGAAAAGAAAGCAGAAATAACCATTATATTTCATTTCTGGAACATTAAAAAGATTCAGTAGATATATAGAGATGAAGTGTACTTTTGAGAGAGTTGCTTTTATTTGTAAAATACAACAGTTACTTTGCTACTGTAGGAGCATCCCTAAAAAAATAATAATAATAATGTGTCTATGTTCAAGCAATAAAATAAAAAGAACTTGCCCTGTAGCAAATTGTTGATTTTATTCACTAGAGAGCAGTCCCAGGCAAAAGGGGCCAAGTGTAAACGTGGAAGATCATAATCAGTACTGTGGCATCTATTTGTGGTGAGAATAAGCCTCTGAAAGAAGGACTTGAAGGAAACATGATGCTAAAGAAAGAGATGTGAGTTAGGACTGAACAGGACCAAAAATGTGATCTGGGGAAAGCCTGCTTTGGGGAAAAAGGGAATTAGAGTCCTTCTTTGAGAAGTGCCACATAGTTACAACACAACTTTGGACTCTGCTGTTAAAAAATGCTTTGAAGCTGTGAAGGTTCATAGAGGGCCAAAAATAAGGTTCTGTCAAGAATAATTTGCAGATCTAAATATGTATTCCGTGGTCATATTGCTAGCACTTAGCACTCACAAGTGTCCTTACTGTGCTGAAGTCTCAAAGGAAGTGTGACAGCAGATCCAATAAACTGGCACTGCAAGAAAGATTACAGTGATTTCAAGTCATATTTCCTAGTGATGAGATCTACTTGTTCAAAAGCAAACAAATTCTGGAAGCTGCTCATTTTGAGGTCTTTGAAACCTAGGAGTTTAGTCCTCTGAAAAGATGAGAAGAAAAAAATAATTTTATCCTTTCTGCACCATTTCTGGATCTGTCATTAATCAATCCAAATTTGAAGCGTGTATCCAGAAATTGCACGATAGCAAAATCATGAGTCCATCAGTCTTAAAATATGACTGTGATGCAGCTTGATAAATCCAGCCTTATGTATCTGAAAAGTCTAATAAAAGGACATAATTAGGGAACAATGATCTTGAATTATCAGTGAAGACCTAATGCCTTTTTAAAGAACTGTATCAGCTGTATCACCCAACAGTTTAGTACTAATAGAGTTTCTTCCCACTGCCAGACTCAGGTGAAGTGCTATATGTGCAGTAATACGAAATAAGGCTTCTAAGAGTGATCTCTCTCAAATTATGTTCATTATTCAGATAACATTGAATCAGAAGTTTAGAGTAAGGTGAGAGTCTTATGACCAAAACACAAGCATTATAATAGCTGTAGAAAAATACAGTATGTAAGTAACTGGTTCTTTTATTGCCCTCCTCTTCCCCCTAGAAATGGAAAATTAGGGAAGCTGGCTGTATTTGCACATGAAACACTGAAATAAACTAATAGTTTATACAGTTAATTCTTTTCACGGTGAAGGCAAATACTTTAGTCTGCAGAATCATTATTTCTCCTTTATAAAGACTATATATTTTGGATGGCAATATTTAGGACAGAATATTAAATTGTAGTTTCATATTGCTTGCCCCAAAGGGGGCATATGCCTGAATATACATGACTAGTCATGTCATAATGGGTTTTTATATTCAGACAGAACATCTGTAGCAACTTTCCTGCTATATTTGGAGAGTGCCTTCCAAGACTTGTATTACAAAGATATCTGTGGATCTTTCATATCCTTATGCTGTCCTCTGCAATGAGACAGATCTCATTTGTACAGAGAGATAGAATTTGCAGAACACCCAAAATGGACTGGGTCAAAGTAATTTTACTTTGTGGCATCTTCCTTTTATTCTTTTCTTACAATACTTTTTCTTTTCATGTATGCTTTTATAAGGCAGTCTGATTGTAATGCAGAGAGAAGACTCTTCAGTGACCTTGTGGCAAGCTGGTTATAGTCCAAGATAAAATAGCATTAGGTATTAAATGTAACCATTGAAAATATAGAAAATTTTAAAATTAGAGCTGACAAGAAGCTACAGTCTCACACCTCAGATGCAGGCAGCAAGCAACTTCCTAGGGAGATTAAATGATGAGTATGGAAATAGATTTTATTGTATGCAAAAGTGGTATGTAAAAAGATTCGAACATTTTTTTTTAAGCTGTGTTATGTATAGAGAATTGATAAATGAAATGGATTGGAAGAGACCTATCTTTAAATGCTGTGCTGCATTAAATAGTTGTGTGTGAGCAAAAGGAAAACATTTTAAGCTAAAAATGATTATGACTATCATCTAGTCATAAAAAAACCCTCATGTACAACCTAATAATTAGTAGACTTTTATTTTTATGTATGCTAAAATTCCAAAACTTCTGATAATCATTTTTCTGACTTTAATTGCAAGGAAACTTGTGTATGAAATGGGCAATAGCGTAACTAAAATGAATTCAGGAAATTTCACTGGTAGATTAAGTGGCTAGAAGACACAAAGAGGGTGAAAAGGAGATGTAATATCTCAAATTTTGTGTTAGTGCTCTTAAAGAACCTCATCCCACATATTAGGTGAATTCAGATATAGAATTTCTATTTTTGCTTCAAATGCATTTAGTGTAAGAGGCTGCTACCCTAGTTTGAATTATGGTGCTTAAATTTGGGTTTTATAAAATAAAGCTACTTTAGCATGCTTTTGGGTTTTTTTGCTGTGAGTGGAGGTACTCCAGAGAGTTCCTTTGTGCTCATAGGAAATTTCAAGTTCACGTTTGTTGATTCTGTTGCATAAAGTAGTAGTGCTGAATCGCATGTGATTTATGGGCTAGTGGTGCTGAGATATTTATTGCTGTTGCAAACTGATGAGTGCAAGTTTCATATGCTCTATAAGATGCCAAAAAGGTTTAATCCCACAAGAGGAAGAAAGAGAGAAAAAATGAGGTACTGGAGAAGAAAGGAAGGAAAGCTTGCCTCATTTCATCTTGGTTCAAGCAAAGATGTTAGGGAAGACGAAGGACAGTGCAGTAAATGTTGTTAAGACCAGGAAAACTTACTTGAACTGTGGGCAGCTGTAAAATTAAGCAGGGAAACCAAGAAATTATACTAGAAAGGAGAACTTTAGGCTAAAAATTCAGAGCTCAGAGACAGGGAATCCATGGTACACCCATGACCATATTCTCACGACACCTTACACAGCACCGCAGCTTAAAGGTCAGCAAGATTTTCCCTTTTTCAAGCTTTGAGATGAGCTTAGTAGGAAGGTAGGGTGTTTTTGCAAATTCCAGGTGTTGTCCCACAGTCTAGTTGCAATATTACAATGACAGATGCAGACTGGCCTCCTCTAGGCTGCTCTTCAGAAGTTAAATACACTCCTTTCTGTAAGTGTTAGTTTTTGAGCTATGAATATTATTTGAGAGCTCATTCACCATACTTCACAACTTCTAGATTCTGTAGCTTGCTGCCTGTTTTTTCTAAATTACAGATTATAAATACATTTCACTGTTTTACTAGGATGAGCTTGGAGATCAAAGTATTACCTTTATTAAATGTGAATTTTTGGCCTGGTCACCATTTTTACTGTATCGTTAGTTTTCATACCTGAATTTCAATTTTCATTTCAATGTTTAGTTATTACTAATAAGCCTGCAGTTGACTTCCTGCAGAAAGACAGGGAAAAAGTAACAAAATCAGAACAGGAGGAGGAGAAAAAAACACCACCTTTTCAAATAAAGGAGTGCAGTCAGTGAAAAGATAAAGAAAAACATAAAGTTATATGGATATATATAGCATTAAAACAAAGTGAAGGAAAAAGAGTATGTTAAATGTACATTCAATGTAGATTGAATATTTCTGGAAAATTTCTCCCAACTGAGTCTTGTGTCTTCCAAAGAAAAAAGAATGCTTTCTTTATGCTTTCTCTATTCTTTAATTTGGTTTAAAAATTGATTAAAAAAAAAAAGAATATTATTTAAAAAAATTGATCACAAAATTGCCACAGTATGGGAAGAGGAACTCTGATGGTGAAGATGGAAAAGATAATGTATTAAATCTCTTGGCAGTCCAACAAGTGTTGACAATTCCATTTAATTTCCAAGTCAGAAATATAGGATGTGATTCCTGTATAGGTCGTACACTGTTCTCATATTCCAGTTCTCCTATTGTCTTTACAGCTGGAAAAGTGGAGAGACAAAAATAAGGCACTGAATGGGAAAAAAAAGGAACACAGACAGAGCAGTTAAAAAATAGTCTATATGGCACAGAATGAAATGGCACATCCTAAAGAAACAGGCTAGCCTTTTTAAAGGAAGTCAAAATAGAGCTCAATGGAGCACATTTATAACACCTAGATTCTAAGAATGCTTGAAATACATCACATCAAAGATCAATCTAGAAGGTCAGCAGGAAGATGGTATCTAAGGGTGTTCGACCAAAAACAAATGGCACCTCTGAAAGAAAACATTTTGAAACTGAGCGTGTGAAGCACCATACAACCAGTGACCGGCTCACTCGCTGAAGTAGAGACACATCCGAAGATGAACCAGTTGTGTGTTGTGGTAAAAAAACACTCATCTAAAGCCAGAAAAAGATGGGAAAAGGGAAATAGAAAATAAATAATAATAAAAACACTCTGACTGGTTTTCTGTGGAGAATTAAAATTAAATTCCAGACAGAAAATCTAAAAAAACGGTTTTGCATTCAAGAATGGAAGGAATATATTCAGAAATTTTCCAAGAAGGGAAAACATAAATATTTAATATTTTGCTTAATATCATGACCAAGTTCAATAAAAATCTAAATATTTTCCTTTGCAGATGTTTAAATTAAATAGTGCTTGGAAGCTACTGACCAGCTAACGATAGTATAAGCTGATGAATTTTATTTCACATTGAGATGAACACAGTTTCATGTTATTTACGTTTTCATGTAATATCTTCATCCTGACCTCAAGTAGATGAAATAGATGAAGTTAAATGTGATTGCATGCTTGATGACAGTTTAAATATCTATTTCTTTTAGCCTCTATATTTTTAATTTGTTTACACTATGGTAAATGGGGAAATTCCTAGGCTGAACACATTTTTTGAGAAAATGGTTGAATAATCTATCTGAAATTGAAATGACTTTAGGAGAGATTTCACAATTTACTGACAAAATGAACAATTAGAAATCACGAGGAACAGATGGTATTTATCCAGTAAAAGAACTGAGAGATGAAACAGAAAATTTAATGTGAGGTGTTCGTAATGTCTTATTTGAAAATGTCCTTGGTAACTAAAGGTTGAAAGATAGTTTACAAAACACCATCTTTATAAAGAATTGCAAGGGGATCTTGGAGACCTATAGATCTTAAGGTCTGTTATCCAACAGTAGAAGTTATCCTAAAAAGCTGAAATAGTTAATATCTGGGTGAATATTATCATAGTAGATATCATACTATTATAATAGACTCAGCACAGCTTTTGTGAAGCTGTTCACAAATATTTGAGTTCCTTATAGAAGAGTTACTTGGATAAAGCAGAGACAGTTGTGACAGTCTTCTTGGTTATCCAAAAGGTTTTTGAAACAGTCTCTTTCCAAAGACATAAGAAATTAAGCATTTGGAGCATAAAAAAGGAAGGACTTTGTTTATATGCTACTCATATTTTTATTAATGCTTGGGTATTTATCACTAGCCACTGTTGATAATATGATACTGTGCTACATACTGCCTGTATCTACTCATCTGCTTTTCTGCTGCAACTTGCTCTAGTTGACTTGATTATTTCTTTTCAGCTCTCTGGGCCCTAACTGTCTAAATTGTACAGAATGCATATATTTGTCAGTTGGACATGGATATTGTAACAATAATTTGTAAAACCTTCTGGTGAAAAATATAATTCCTCTTTCTCTAAACTTGTTGCTGGTGGAAAAGTGTGGAAGTTCTGCAAATTATTTTCAAGGTAGGAATAATCCTTTAAATTATTTTTGGAACTTGAAGATACAAGAAGTTTAGCAAAGGTAGCTTTGGCCTCCAGTCATGTTCACTCAATATTTTCTGAACAGAATCGTTTCCAAAATCTGAGAAACCATTAAACTGAAGTCCAAGATCCGACAGAATGGCTTCTGAAGTCCAAGAAAACACCTCAAGTCATTTCATATACTACTGAGTCAGATTTTGGTTCGGTATAAGTAAATGAAATCACATGTAAAATGGTTATATTATTAGTTTAAGGGAAATTAAAGAAAATGACCATCATAATGATTAAACTAGTAACAACATTAAGCCAGACAAGCTATAATATTTATACAATGGAAATACAGATTCAGCAATATAATTTCAGATTGTTTCCATGGGCCATATCCTTCAACTTCTTTTCATTTATGAGGCTTTGTTAAAATGAGATTATCAGAATTTTCCCTTTTCATCCCTTTGTAAGAAGACATCTCTACATCTCATTGTATTTTTCTGTTCCTAGTATATGCCATAAGAATTTCCTTGTTTGCACCTCACACCTTTTCTACTTTCTTAACTCTATTTCTTGTCCTGACACTCTCTCAGATGTTTCCAGGAGGATATATCTACTTCAACTGCTCTCTCAGTGAAGTCGCCATGTTAGACTTTCATACTGCAGTTTAGAAAACTCTTGGCTACTCTAAATTTCCTTTGCCTGAATCTCACAAATGTAATTTAAAGTTGGTGTCTCATTCTGAGCAGAAAGAAAACAAATGGCAAAGTGTCTTTCTCTCCCCACCTGGCTACTGTAATGAGCAAATCTGTTGTCACAGCATCTGGAAGCATCCATGATTATTGCTTTTCAATAGGAAACAAATGCTAAGAAGCTTGGGTGCTCTGGGGTATGTACATGTTGAGAGTGCTGGTGCTCCGTAAGTGATGCTGCGAACAAGAAAACCCCTCAGAGGCAGCATTATCCAGTTGGATGCACAGTGCCAGGTTTCTGTTGGCAAGCAGTTAAAAAATGTTAAATTACTGTACAGCCAGTACACTTTTCATGAATCTTGAATGAATAATTCAACACAGATAGCAGATCTATTGTAAACATTATATAAATACCAATTTTTAAAACTTCCCAAGGTTTTCTGTTCTGACATAATGCAGCAGGCCTGAGGAATAAGTCATTAAAGATATTCTAAATCCTAATTTATTTTACCCCTGTAGAACATTCAGATGGTATACTTTATAATTTAATCTGCCTTTGGAGATTAATGGCAACCACTATTCTAAATAACCTGAATTTTGAGCAGAATATCAAAACTCAGTATGTTACCGCAGAGTTACTCTCTCCCTGTTTGGATCTAGTTCCCTTTTACTGCTTCACATGCTCAGGTTCTCTACAATTCTCCATCTCCCGCTCTGGCTGATTAAATTGTTTGTATGGTTCTTGTTTTAGAAGCTTCTTCCTTCAACTCAGTCTCTCAAAGTGCTCTACTTTACCTTTTTTATGTTGTAAGTTTCTACCATCGGCATTTCTACCATCGGCATGTGGCTTTACTAAGCGCATTACCCATCATTATGGAATCTTAACAATCTTTTTTACAATCTCCTTCATGATCTTTTTGTTGCTTTTGCTTTCTATGTTTTTTTTTTGAGTAGTTCTGTTGTTGTGTAAAAAATTCCATTTTTTTTCTTTCTGCTGTATATTGTTTACCCGTCTTAAAACCTTACTATAATTTGCTTTTCCTTTTCTAACTTTTAGTTCTATTTTTGTTTTATTTTAAACTTGTAGATCTTCAAATCATTTTTAAGTAGATGGAACACAGAGGCACACAGTTTCTTAGACCAGCAATGCAATCATCTTTGCCTTTATATTTCTTCTGAAAGGAGAGGAAAAAAAATAGAAAAATAGAGATAAAGAGATATAAAAGCCAAGGTGATGCCTTTTTTTTTTTTTTTTTTTTTTTTTGTAATCAGCTCAGAGTTTAATTAAGAGTTAATACCAAGGGGAAGGTATTCAGAACTAAAACTCAGTCCTTAATGGGTCTCAGTAATGATAATTCTATTACCGTTTTATTCAAAGAATGAAATAGAAGAAACAGAGTTGGGAGATACCAATACTGTAATTGTTACTTGTCACCAATATGCTATTTGTGAAATATTATATTCTTACTTACAGTTATACTTATATTCTTACAGAGAATATTTTTTGTTATTGTAATAAAATACAAAAGTACTGTAGGTACTCCTTTTGGTAATGTATATGATTCTAAGAGTAAGTTTGAAATAACTCAAAATGTAAAGAAACAGCTAGCCAGTGCTATTCATAAATATTTTATTCATATGTTCACATCATATGTATCATATCAATTTTCCCTAATGAGTACACTTAGTATATCTATCATCACATACTATGCAACATGTTATATCACATATCCATCTGAAAATAAGCTCTCTTGAAAGCTGTACAATAAAACTCCCAATAAAATGAAATTCCTAGTGATTTTGATAGTGCATTCATACTTTTAGCTAGCTGGCTTTGCAGCTTAAGTGAGTAATGCATCTGTAGAAGCCTAGGGAATTTTGTCTTTATCAACTACAGATTAGATAGAAACCTATGTCCTTTGAATGTCCTATAATTCTAAAAATACAGTAACTGTATAACAGTGATTGAGGCGACAGTTTTCCCGCTAGTGTTAATCATATGATTTACTGAAATTCTCCCATGTCTGGTAAGATGAGATCAGTACATTAAGACAGCCTGTCAAAAGCTGCTGCTTAGCGTTCTTTACAATCCTCTGCAAGACTCCAAGGCTGCCTGTAAGTATTAAGATCAAAGTCCACTTTTGCATTTCTCTCACCTTGGACATCAATTCTTGCTTAATCATTCAAACAAGTAAACATTCCTAAACATGCTGATTTCAAAATCAGAAAAAAATATAAGTTTCATACATAAAAGTGTATCGGGCTGTTGTTAATGTGATGTCACATCAGTATGATTCCATCTATACCCTTTGCCATGCCCCTGCAAAGGACAGAACATTAAGCATACTTACTGACTGAATACTTTCAGAACTCACACATGTATTATGATTTTGGCGCATGTTCCATGTAGGTTTATTTTGATTCTATCTTTTCTTGTTTTGCATGGATTTTAAGCATTTTGTATTCTTAGGGTAGTGTGTCTTCTCAGCTGCTAGTGAGGTACAGTGATTTTTGTACTTTTTTTTTTCTCGTCAGTATGGGTATATCTAAATTACTGTTTATAGATATAGTCCTCTATTTCTATGTTTGACATCCTCAGGAAATATGCAGTGATTCAGTTGACAGGATAGTTTCTGTCAACTACTTTCTGAATACACTAAATCTATAGATCTGTGCTAGATGTGCACAAAATATTGCCTGACCCAAATGAATCAGATAAAGTATTGAACCAGTGGCTGACGACCAGCTTCAGTATGCACATGTGTGGTAAGGACATTTGACCCGAGTGTTGCAACTTGAGCAAGTTTGGAGACGACATCAAGCTGAGTGGAGAGGCCAATACTCTGGAGGGCTGTGCTGCCATCCAGAGGTACCTGGACAGGCTGGAGAGTTGGGCAAAGAGGAACCTCATGAGGTTCAACAAGGACAAGCGCAGGGTCCTGCACCTGGGGCATCAGAATAACC
>JAUBOD010000136.1:525822-543713 GCA_032353885.1 Nothura maculosa
GTCCATTTCCAAGGGTATTTTAACATTGCATCAGCTCCTTTCGGCAGCCCTTGTCTTTTGTCATAAGATATATTTTTATCTGCTAGGCAAAGGTGACATACATTAACTATATCTCCCTACTGCAATGTCACATAACAGGGTTGTATTATACTGTCAAGTAATTCCTACCAAAAAGAAAAGTTCATAGTAAAAGTTAGGAAAGATGTCTGTTGGGTTAGGAGTTGTTGCAACTTCTTTTAGCACTAAGAAGGTACAGATACAAATTTAGTCTGTAGATATGTTTGATATCAATATGTTGTCTTAAAATCGTTTTCAACCATAATCTTCTTTAAGCAAATGTGTTCTCTACTTGCCCTGGCTTGATAGTTTTTTGAGTTGGTTTTTTTTTTAGTATGCTTATACGGAAATTTACAACTTATCCATCCATAAAACCACTGACATTTAGATAGAGTTCAGAATTCTCATGTTTAAAATGGTCATACCGGTATTGTTAGAACTGCTGTTAATAAGCTATGTCCTTCACAAGTGATTTATGTTTTAAGTTCATACTAAAGAAACATTTTTCTCTAGAAATTCTTTGCAGCCAATATTTTCCACTTTGAAGACATAGCAGTTTAGAACTTCCCACTCTAGATTCAGACAGCTAGCAGCAACAGCACTGAAATCACCTCACATAATTTACTTATCAGGCTATTATTTAATAGCTTATAATTTTAGCTATATAGGGTGTTATATTGTAGCTAATATAATGTAAATAGAGCTAATTATAATAGCTATAATTTTAAATATCTTGGTGTTTTCATGTTATTTACAACTCTGCAGCACAGACATGCCTTGTGAGCTGCAATGGTATTCACCTACAGGGACATAGCTGTGCTTGCACCAAATTAAAAAGCAGCTAACAATCGAGGACAGGAAACAAATTTTTGTTCCTGTGAAGTTCTATCTTTGTAGGCTCTTTTTTCCATTTCAGGAAATGGAAATTACCCTAAACCACCTCTTCCAGTGTGTTTGTGGCTCTTCCCTGCTTACCTATTGTGTGCACAATAAATTATCCTGCAGTAAGACAGAAAACCTGTTTGAGAAATGAAGATATTTTTAGTAGAAGTAGGCAGCAAATAATTGATTATTTTCTCCTCTGTAGTCTTTGATTAAAAGCAATGTGCTTGGGGCGTTAGGAGGATAGTCAACAATCATTCCTAAACATATACAAGCATTTAATTGTAGTAATTAATTTATCTATACAACTCAGTGTGCTTTTTAAAAGCTTCTTGAATGAGAATGAATGCCTCATCAGTCTTAAATATAACAGCCTGAAAGAACAAGAGAAATCAGTAGAATAACAAACAGTATTGCAGAAACCTCAGGCGTTTGCAAGAAACAAAGACATTTCCAACTTGGTGCATAGCAAATTTAGGAAGGATTTAACCACCAAGTGCAGCAGAGGAAACATGAAGAGACTGAGTCACACAAATTAACTACATCCTCATACACATGGCCATGTAAAAGAAACGAGAAAGCAGAGGAGTTAGGCTGCCATTATTGGAATCAATTTATTTGAGAGGTAGAAGAATGCAGTAGTTGGGAATCCTATTTTCATCAAGTCATGTTCCCCATCAGTTTATTTGTTCTTTACAAACTGCTGTAACTGTCAGGATGTGAGTCAAATGAGGCAGCTAATGGAAAGCAAACATGCAATGAAAGGTGGTAAAGATGGGTAAGTGGCTTTAAAAGAATTAAGGTTCTCTCCATTGGGAAGAGACAAGTCTTTGCCCTGCCTGTGCTTGCACTCCATATGCCTATACATGGCTCAGGATTCATGAAGGTAATAGCCTGAATACTGGAGAGCAAGCTACCTAAGGCACATTAGTCTCAGGAAGGAGGAAGGGTGATCAAGTTATCGCAAGATGACCCCAAATTGCAGGAGTTGAGTGGAGAGCGGCCAGCAAGGTTTATTTTTCTCATGAAAAAGTGAAAAGAAAAATGAGGTATTAAACAATGAGCGATTTTGGAAAGACTGTTTGGGAGACGCTGAGAGAAGAGAGTCTATGCAGATTGGACCCGCTTGAGTAGAAATAATTTTTTGTTTAGAAGAAATCTCTTGAGTGATTTTATTCAACAGCCTGATCCCAGGCTTCCTACAGCGATTGCTGCTGTTATCCTATGAGTGTGGAAGAACATAGAAAAGGGCTACAATTCAGATACACAATATCAGAGGTGTTGAACCACAGATTTTTGCATAGAAGCCAGTATAATCATCTAGGAAGGACACCTAAAGAAGGCTAAAAGGATCTAAATTATAAATCAGTAATAGAAGTTCCTCACAAACATCCCTGTTTCTGCAGGATTTACTGTATAGCTTAGGTCCTTTCTTTTTCTTCACAGGAAGAAGAATGAATGATGAACAAAAAGACTATGAATATGAGAAAAATAATACATGTTTTATGACTTGTTTGTTTGCTTCCTTGATGGCTCCTTGATGCTACCAGATGCCTTGCTATTTGCTTTTAGTCAAGAGGTGTGACAGGTAAACCCTGTGAGATTAGTCAGACAACTGTATAAATATTCTCCCCATAATCCAACATGTAGTGATATATAAACAGTGTACTGAGGAGCGCTCCTAAGATGTCAATCACATATATTATCTGTTCTTTTAATCTTTTAAAATTGTATGAGATGGCATGATTTTACTGTGCATTTTTGAGAGAGTAGCATTCAAGCACATAGAGAAGGCAGGATTCTTAAGCAGTACTAAGATGTTCCTTTCAAAAATTAAACTTAAATATTTAGGAACAACTGAAATAAGACATTACAACTTTTTAATTTTGTGTCTGTAAAGAAGTATTTCAGTATTAGTAAATCCCAGGATATTTTCTTCAGATTTTATTATGAAAAAGAATGCTTGAGTGATTTTTGCTTGCAAAGCTGCAGAAACACATGGATATTTAGAGTATCTTATTTTTCTTTCTGTTCATATCAGAGTTGTTAATATTCCCAACATCTGTTGTAAATATTTAGAGAAATTCCAAGGATACCCTGAGGAGCAAGAGAGAATGGGAAATAATCTTTTATGCGTTAAGGAGCAGAACTGGCGGTGCAGACAACTGGCTTAAATTTTTCCCATAATCTCTTGAAAAAGATTCAGTCCTAAATGAATAACATGATACAAACATAACGCAGTTCCAGATTGGGCCGATCCTTTCAAATAGTTTTGAAACAATGCAGAAATTGAGGATTGCTAGATGTGAAATCAGGACTTCACTGATAATCCCTAGGACATTTTTTATTTTTTGGTCCCATAAGCTTTGCAAGCACAATGGAATATGCAGAGGCCTTCACTACTTTATGCCATGAGAGTTTAAGACCAAACACTCCCTATGACTGCAGGCTATATTTGCACTAACGGGAGGCCAGAAGGTAGGACACATGCCTGACAAGAAGGCTATCTCCCTAGTGCACAAATTCACTTTCTTATAAAGCTGCAAAGCCAGCAAGGTTGAATGTTAGGATAATAGTGAAGATGTAAATGCATCACATGAACCTGAGTAGAGTCACAGAGCCCTGAACATACTCTAGAAGTAAGAACTACTAAGTTTCAAGTCAGTTCAGGTATAGTAAAGCTTTTATTTGGTTTTGCTATACACAGGGGCATGAAAAATATTGTTCAGAAAAAAAGAGAAAAACTCAATGTAAGAAACAGCAGCCTTATTTGTTATATTCCAGGCAGACTGATGAATGATGATGAATTACTATATATATATATATATATATTACATTATTTCATTGTGCTTAGAGCCAGGTGTCTGGAGCTTTCATTTTACTTGTTCTGCTGAACCAGATACTGACCATGAGTCAACCGTTAATGAGATCTTTACCCAAAGCTAAAACGGAATAAAGGCAAGCTACTTAGCTTGGCCTGGTAACAAAAATTAAGTTTTGCATTAATAATAGAATACTGAAAATTCAGCATGAATAGAGAAGATGTGCAAAAGAAAGGTTAACAACAAGAACAACCATTCCTTTTGTTATATCAAGATGCAGGTATGACATATATTAAATTGCCAACAAAAAATATCAGCCACTGTACAGAGATTATTCTCTCTCATGAGTATAGATGTTTGATCTAAGTCAGATAAAGCTCTCTCTAAGCTGACTGCTGACTGAGAACTAGAAAACAGGAAAAGAAACATAAAAGCTTAGTGAACTGTAAGCTCATGATTCCAATCTCATTTAGAATAGATCTTCTGAAGTTTAGTATAGAACAGGTCATAACGTGTTGATCATTAGCCAAAGCAAAACAAATAACAACACAGCAATCTCTCTTTTTTTTTTTTTTTAGAATAGTCTTTAATTAGTAATTTTATGGTTCTTTTAAATTGTGTCTTTATTCTCTGGAATAATATATATCATTAGAACTGTTTTCCAGATATGTTTTTTATATGTTGTTTGGTAACAGTTGGTTTGTTTGCTTCGGATTTTAAATAATGCTTGAAATTCTGAAACAAACTGCTAGGTTACACGTAGGCCTTTATTTTTTCTGTACAGTTAGTATTTTAACATTGCAATTTCCCCTAAACACAAAATTCTGTAAAATATTTGGTCTTTAGTATTTTCTCTTTTAGGCTTCTGTAATTATGCTGTGAAATTATTGCATATATATTCTTTATCTAGCTTCTCTCTCCCCCTCCCCCAGATAAAACTGAAAGCAACTTAAGAGTTGTTAGAAAGCCTTGGAGAGAAGAATAGAAACCTCCTTGACCTTGGAAAAGTGAATTGGACCCCAAAACAATTAACAAATTAGTATTCTCATTGTACCTGGTGGTTGCCAATTCCACCTGAAGATAAGTCCCAGCTGTAAGTCTTCACTAATAAAGAAGGGGTTTCGGGCATAAGCGAAGCTCTAAATCCCTAGAGAAGGTAGGAATGTTAAGGAAATGTTTATTTTTGTTAGTAGTTTTACTGTTGATAACAATAAGGGGAGGAAATCTTGCCAGAGTAGTAGTAATATTTGTGGAAGAGTTTGTAGTAGTGATAATGTCCTGAGGAGAGGTGTTTCTGAGTGAAATTAAGACATTAAACTCTCACTTTAAAGTTGAAGACCTGGTGTGAGACTTCAGACCTCCATGCCTGAAAACGAGCAGTTTTAGTAGACAGCTATAGCCCTACAGGTATCTGGAGAGGAAGGCATCTGCTGCTGAGTGGCTGTAAAAGCAGATGCTTGATTTCATGATGTCCAGCTACCATGATGTGCATCTCATGGTGAGTAGTCCTTTCAAAACATCTAAGTGCACCTGCAATTAAAATAGTGGATCTCTGTGATTTTTGTAATGTTGCAAGAATGGTTTTGAAGATTGTCAGAATACTTGTTCAATCTTTTAGTGTGCACAGGTGGGACTTCTATCTCAAGACAAATGTGTTGGTTACTGATGGTCCTTATACACTTAGTAACAAGACTCAGTGTCTAATCTGTGGATGTCTCCTTCTGTTGCCTTCCTTTAGTCATTAATCTCTTGGGTAATTCTAGCCTGAACCCCAATGATGGTCTCACCTGAGGCTACTCACCTGAGAGGTAAAGCATCTCAAATGGCACACCCATCTGCTAGCCAAATGGAAAGAAATGCTAATCTTTATTTATGAAATGTGGTCAAGTCATTAACTATAATTTTGAGAGATTCTGTTGGGGACGAGGAAGAGGGGCTGAGGGGGAGACAGGTACTGGGACCAAAGACAAGTTTCCTTTCTCTTTCTTTCAAATTGTCATTCAGCAATTTAGCCAGTAAATACTTGAGTAGAGCAGCACTCAGCAGTTGGCAGTTGTAAAGCAGATGAGGCTGGAAGAGAAGGACTGCTCTTGTGGGAAGTGGAAGCTGATAACACAAGTTTCTGCCATAATGCTCAAATTGCAGCAATGAGATTCCTCGTCATGGAAGGCTTTAACCTTAGAAAGGTCTGCAATTAAAGAAAAATGACACAAGATTTTCTGAGAAACTTTTCATTTAAGCTTACATATATAATCCTGATATTCCTGGTATTCCTTCTTCATGCTCTCAGGGTATTTTTAACATAATAGAAGGTTAAGCAAAATCTGCTTATGAGAATGGCTTTTTTGCATCTGTCTTGCTGACTTTTAGAAACAGTGTCCTGTCCTATAGGTCAGTGGAAAATAAGAGAATATTCCATTCTGTAACAAATGCAGTTTAGTATGTTCCTTTCCTCATGTGATCTTTTACTAAAAAGAAATTGTACTCCTGCTTGTGTTCATCAAAACTTATGACTAATACCTGCAGTAGGAGCTGAATTTTGCTCATATTTTAGGTTTTACCATCTTGAAAATTTGCCACTGTATTTAAGTGCCTCAGTCCTTTTACATCTTCTGTACGTCTCCTAGTCAAGTGTTTCTTGACCATTACAGCATTTCTGTTTGTATTATAGAAGCAGATATCAGTAGTTTTCTTTAAACTTCAGATTCTATTGGCCTTTTCAAAGAAACATGACTTAGAGGTTAACCGTTCCCAAAGGTGAGGCAGTGAATACATTTCTATTCGTGACTTGCCTGTGATCCATCTTTCAGTGCTGCAATGCTGACAGTTGCCCAAATGTGGTGCTGTTTTGTATAAGGAAAGAGAACCTTGGTGCAGCTGAGAAGTCATGGGAAATCTGTAAAGGACTAGGAGGTCAAACTTAATTCTGGTTGCTCCAGCTGGCTTCCCACTGTGTAATCTGCTGTGAGAAAAGTTCCAAGAAGCATGAAGTTTGGGACAAAACAGAACTCTGTATGCGTGATAGGCACCAGCCTTTGCATGTCTATGCAGCATCTCAGGCTGGAATGCAGATAGGAAACAGCTGGCCCATATGGTGCAGCTAAGGTTCAGTCTCAACTTTGCAGAATTTAATGGCCCAACAGTTCAGTGCAACGTGACTGCCCTGTGCTGTGCACAGGCTTTATAATGCTGATTTCTTAACAGAGCGTGCAAGGGCTTAGAGGTGGTTTGACTATCTGAAACCCCTGAGAAGAACTGAAACACTCCAGCTTTGCTATCTTGCCTCCTCTCTGGTTAAGAATTCTCACTCTGCAAGATTCTGAGCATTTGAGGATCTTCCATGGAAAAGCAAGTTCTCTGTGTTCTTGCATCTACTGTCTGAAGATGCAAGTTGCTTTAAAACAAAAAAAATTCTCAAACTTCTTGCATACAAAGTATGTCAACCTAATTTTAGAGCATAATTTGTTAAATTGCACAGTATTTAAAAAAGCAAAATAATCTCTACATAATCACTGTTCTGAAAATACTGTTGCTGATGTGAACATCTGATTTATCTAATTCATATTTGATCCTTTTGAATGCTATAGGATTCACTATTTGTGTAAAAGATAAGTGACTTAATATAAAAGCAGTATTCATTTTACTGAGTTCATTTAGAAACAAGATACTCTCTGAAAATAAGAAATGTGTTCTGGTATCTCCATCATAACACCTAGAAGTCAATGTTACATCCCTACTAACATCACTGTCCCATCAATATACTTCAACCTTTTTTTAATTTTTTGACTATGCCCTATTTGGTGTTTCGAGAGGCACTGTAAGGTCCTCTCTTTTTAGCCCAGTCCCTCTGCTTTCCTCTTGGTACACCCTCCAAAAGGCACAGAACAACTTTATAGTTTGCCGTAGTTTATAGGTTGCAGTTTTTCTGCGCGGTTATTTATACGGTGATACTGCATAGAGAAAAGGAGATTCCTCTCTAGCGAGCGTCATTTTCCCAGCACTGTCAAAATTCATCTCTATGCCTGCTGTGGCTCCCCAGAAAATATCTTGCCTTAAATCTCTGTGCTTAATGAATAAACCTCTTTCATCTCCTGTACTGTCAAATAATAAAAATCCCCTGTGGGCTGCCATTCTTTAGGCACAGCGTGAAGCTGCAGTGCCAGCAGGTTTGAGCCATCTTCTTTCTCTCCTTCAGTCACTAACTCTACACCTGAGTATTGTGATATTTGAGGAGATCTTAAGCCACAAATATGGCTTTTGTCTCAACGTCTGACAGAGGTCTAGAGGCAGCCCATTCTTCTGAATGCACTCTAAAATATCCTGACACAAGATGGATACAGATATAAACCATAAATCTGTGTCTCATTTCTTAGATAATACTGCTTAAAGAACTGTGATTTGTGTAGGTGGTTTGTTTGATTCTTGTTAGTAGTGGTGGTTTATTTCTTTTAAAGATCATGCTTGCAGTTAAGTCAAGTATGGCTCATAAGCTAGAAAGCTCTGCTGGTGAGTGATGTCCCTTCTGCAGGACAGGAAGGGAGCAGCTCCTAAACAGAGTAATTAGTCTCCTGATTCTCAAGAAGGTGACGGCTTTCCTCTAAGTTTTAAGAGGCAAGTGGGATCTGGAACAATATACAAAGGACTTGGATGTGACTGTTCTTTTATCACTGAGAGTGTGTGTGTTGTTGAGCTTTTATCCCCTGTTGCCACTGCCTCCACTCGCTCCCACAACTTCAAAGATAGGTGTACAAGAGAAGGCTCAGTAAATGCTTCAGATCCTGGTAGATTCCTATTCTGAGCTTCCTAAGGCTGCTTTTTAAGCCTATTCCAAATGTGAACCATTTTTGAGGGCTTTTGCCAGGGGAGGGGAGAGTTTTTTTAACTTAAGAATACTCTTCCAATTAACCTCACCATTTTGAGCTACATGGAATTCTTTATCTACTTTTAGTTTTGGTAATGTTTGAGAGCTCAAGAATAGAGGTGGGTTTGGGGCTTTATGTATGCTGCTCACATATCAATAGCTTAGTCTTAAGAGTTTTGCAAGCCTTAAACTGCTTCAACAGCCCTCCTCTACTAGATATTTTTGGAAGTGTATTATATGAACCTTGCCACTTGATGTCACTGTTTGTCACTGTTTTCTTGCTGTAAGCTATTAATAGAGTGTGTTCAGGTCCCAAAACATTAACTGTGCCAGTAATAATGTGTGAGGTACCTTGAAGTGCCGTACAAGATGGGAAGGTTGGGGACAAGTAAATGGGAGAATTTCTTTTCAAGTCCTGTGGTGAGTCAGGAGCTACTACTGCTTCATCCTGTGATGCAACGCTAGATTTGCCTTTTTCCTGATTCAATGCTTTGTCTAATAGCTCAATGAAAATTTTGAGTTTGATCTCTGCATATGGTGAGATCTTCTTTCCAGCAGCTGATATTAACCTTTTTATTCCCAGCCATATTTGTATTTTATGGACTACTGTGTCTTCCTATCAATCATCAAATGTTGAGTGGTTTAATATTTTTCCTTCTTTCAGGGTCTCAGTGGAATAAAATGTCTGTGATTGTATTTGATTAAACTGATATAAATGGATGTGATCTACTGACCTAAATGATTTTAAGTTTTGTATGTGTTTTTATGTTGTTTTCCAAGTTGCTATATTGTAAGGAAATCATACTCCACACTGCTGCATTGAAACCCTACTACAAGATCTATGGATACTGCTGTGCAGGAGCATCTTGGAAGTATTTATTTGCCCAGAATAGAATCAAATTGTAGGTCTCTGATTGCTGAAACCTATATTGGAACAGGCTTAAGTAGCAGTGATCCTTTCTATTGGTCTCAGACTATGCATACTCAGAGGTTTAACTTACTAACTGCTTTACTCTAAGTAGTCACTATTTTGCATCTGTGGAACTTTGAGGTTAAACTTTGTAGTAATAATGAATACAATTATTACTGTTATTTGAAAAGATCCAATTATATGGTGGACAATATGGAAAATACATGAACTCAAGCAAATACTGTCATAAAGAGCAGTTCGAGATTTTTCTATTTTTTTTTTTTTTTCCTAGCACCCTGGATGTGATTATACAGGTTTACAAAACTGTATTAATGCAGCTTAGTAATTGATTTCTAGCTGAGTTGTGCTAACTTATTCTTGAATGATGCTCCTAGGCTACTCAGCCCTGCGGAGCCTGATGTACTAGCTTAGCTTCTTATTGTTTTATTTGGTAGTTTTATTTTGTAGTCACAGAGAGTGTATGTAGCTACCTCCTCCAGTAGTTACATACCTCCAGTATGTAACTACTGGAGTCTAGTGAGTTACCTCCTCACTACTACCACTTGAGTCGCTTAAAGTAGAAGGTGTTTGGTTGTGTGCATTCCTGTCCCAATCACAGAGAACTATTTTCTGCCATATTCCTGAGTTAAAGCTGAGTTGTGCGCCTCAACTTGTGGTAGCTTCAAAATTTTTTTTAATTCGAGCCAAGTTAGAAGTTTAACTTGAGGAGAAGATGACAACAAAAATGGTGATTTCTCTTACTGTTAACCCAGAACTGCTGTAAGTGGGAATACCCCAGGATATCACTCTGTAAGGGTAGCCCACCTTAGAAGGGTCTAAAACTTGGGAGAGGATAGTCAATGATGATTCTTAGCTAAAACAGGTAGCAAAAGAGAGGTAGTTGGTTAGTTATTTATCTGTAACTTCTATTCTAGGGTGACTAGGTGAAAAAGAATAGGAAAAAGGATGGATTACTGGTTTTCCAACCACTCCATAAACAGGTACGTGTGTGTGTGTCCTAGGAGAGAATTTTGGTTTATTCCTCAAGGAATATACTTAATGACAAAACTGAATTGCTATGACAGTTGGCCTGGCTTTACAAGAAGAAACTGGCTTATACCTGCTGCTTTACCAGGCAGCTTTGGCATCTCCATATAATGACTAGTGACAGCATCCTGAATCATGGCAACTTTGGGGCTAATGATGCTGTAACTTGATAGCAATAGTAATGAGCAACTCTGTCTTATTTTTTTTTTTTTTCAAAAATAAGTACATAATGTTCAAAAATGTAGCTTAGGTCAGTAACACAACTCTAAAGCAGTAAACAAACATGATTTTGTTTCTCTCTTTGGCAATGGAGACAAAGTGATATAGTCAGTTCTGCCTTAGATGCTCAAGTCACATGTTGTCCATGACTCACATCATCTCTACAACTGGCTCTATTGTTCTGTCCTGCGCAGCAGGATGAAGTGATACCAATTGAAATGCAAGGAACAAGCACTGCCTTGTCACCGGGGAGAAGAGGGAGGAGGAATGATTTTCTTTCTCCTTTCTCAAAGCCATTTGTGACTTAGCCATTAAAAAGGAATATTATATGTATTTTTCTCCCCATTAGAAAAAAAAAAACACATTTTTTTTGAGAACGTTGATCATCTTCAATGGTAATTGTTCGCTTATTTACTTCTTATCACATGTGGAATTGCTGCTGTTCTTGTTGATTAAAATGGAGGTTAGTTGGTTGGGAACAGGAGGTTTAGTTGGTGTTCAGGGAACCAAGTTCCCTGTCTAGTGACAAAAGCCTTGCTAACAAGCACAGAAGATGTTATGGGGTGTTAATTTACAAGCGGTGCTGAGCTGCCAAGGTCTTTGTGGAGGGATAGTTTTGATTAGGTGTAGATAAACACTTTACCTTTGGAATCACAGCCTCAGAGTTTTTCATAAAAACAGCTGCTATCTGGTAGAAGGAAATATTAGTTATACATTAGTTGTGATAGTCAACACCTATCGCTGGGAGCTGGAGTGTAGATTACTCTCCCTTATTTCATTGTGTCTGTGGGTTTTGATGGCATCTCAGATGGCCTTGAGGCATCAAGCATGGCTGCGTGCTGCCAGCATGGACCTGAGGGTTGGTTTTTGTTTCGCATTATGTGTGGGCTTCGAAAACATAAGCTGTTGTGTAGAAATGCAGGTCAGGAGTACTAGAGGTAAGCCTGGGTATAAGGATCAAGTCATCTTGGCTTGATTCTTAAACATCCTCCTAACATTGTAGACGGCCTTTTTATTGTCTCAACAAAACTTTTTAGAAAGTCCTTTGAATGCAGTGGGAGCTTGATCCATTGTGCTTGATGTGTGTAATGGCTTATGTTACAGATGACTTGTTTCCTCCAATTCTCTTGTTGCTTTTCAGGGCTGTTTATTACTTTTAATGTAAGTAGACAATAGCATTTTGAGTGCTTTCTTGCTGCCTCCTAGTAGATGCACTTTAAATAGGTATTAGCAGAACAGGCTTTTTTTTGTATCACTGATCCTCTGGGAGGAAACTGATAAAAGAACACTTGTTGTCTTATATTTAATTTTGATATTCATATTGAGATGTTTTAATGTTAGAATATTCGGTTTCAAAATGAGCTGAAGATTTGGACCCTATTAAGCTGCAGCCGATAAGCATGGTTTTATTCATATCCATGTAATTATACATTTATATCTCTGATTTTCTACAAGCAAGTGATAAAAGGTAGCTATGTAGCACAATGTATGTAGGAAGATTTGGGTTTATTGAAAAATAAGCACATTCCAACAGCTGCATCTTCTCAAACTATCGCTGAAAATGCTTTTTGCCCCTTTTTTTTTTTTTCTGAACAAGCTCCTGTTATTTTCCAGAGCAACATTTTTTGCTATTGCTGTGTACTTGGAATTAGATAGAATACTTATCTTGCTGACAACTGGCCTAAGTCTTAAAATTAGTAAAGTACAATAATTACTGCACTTTTAAGCCATGATGCACTCATCTAAAGATTTAGGAACTTATAGGATATTTCAGGCTATGTGAAGAAAAAAGGCTATGTGAAAAAGAAAAAATTACAAAAGAAACCTCCTGTTCTTGATGATTTCTTTATTTTTGACATGCAGGCAGGTGTATTCTGACCAGACTGTAATATGTTTTCTAGGTAGCAGGGTAAATATTCTGGAACAGAAGCTAGAAGACCTAAAAGTTTCATCTCAAGGCACTTGTGAAATGTAAGAACAAATCTTTTGACTTTGGCATGGAGTTGTGTTCTCTCTTGTATTTGAAAGCAGTGCGGTAATGTGACGTTTTTCCCTTATGCTTCAGAATCTTGTAACATAAGCATAACTGTGGGGTGATATATTTAAACTTTGTTTCCAACACTTGAAAACAGATTTGTGGAAATCTAGTATGATGTATACATGTAAATACCACCTGGTAGGAACAAGTCCCTTGGGAAGAAGCAGCGATGTAAAATACTATGTGAAAATAAATTTGGAATAGATAGCAGGACAAGCAACAAAGCAGCTGAATAGACAAAGTCCAGATGTGCATTTGCAACACAAATCTCTGAGTAAATTATAATTAGAATATGCGGGCCAAATTCTTGCAGAATCAAATTCTGCTACAGTTCTTGTCACTAAATAAAAATATTTTCTTTCTGCACATATGCTTAGGTTCTTTATCTTACTTGCTTTGCCTGTTATCTTGATTTTACAGACTCTGAAATTATGGATGTCACATTGCCTTAGAGTTTTCCATAGGGCACCACTTGCTGTTTTTTTCCCTCCTCTTTTAAAGAACAAGAGTTAATTCTATGTCTTGCTGTGAAATGATTGTTTTCCAAGCTCAAGAAATTCCTAGGGAGTAAAACTAGTGGGAGGGAGAAATGGGAATTGCCAGACCTGCTCTTTTGTAGTCCTATATCTGGCTTCCTAGCATATGAAAGAAATCTAAACTTTATTTTTTAATTGAAGTCCTTATTTCTCTATTGAAAAAAAACACAGATAACAAGAGTCCTATCCATGTGAGGTATCTACTTCTGATTATCCACAACTAACATGAGATCATGTCCTTATCCTTTGATATCAAGTTCTAAGTCTGACTAATTCCTTTCCTCAGAAATTTACTTTGACTAGCCAAGGCAGATGAGATGTTCCCCCTCTAAGGGTGCTCCTTCATGTTTTGCACTACATGCGTTTCCCTGCTCTGGCCTCAGAGTAAATCTATCAGGATCCATCATATCTCAGCTTAGGGAGGAACATAGACTCTTAAAAGAGCCATAGACTCTTATAAGTAGTTTTGCTGCAGCTTTTTGTAGATTAATGTCATGAGAGTTCAATACTTAATCATTAAAACAGAGAACTCCAAACCTCACTACTAGTTCATCCTTTTACCACCTATACGAATCTTGAAGTTTTTAAGACTTTTTTTTTTTTCTTGTCTGGATTTTTGTCTCTTTCTGGGATCCAGTCAGAGAGACCAGTTTCATCTTTTTGTCACCAACTTCTACCATTTTTCCTCTACCCTTTCTCCTTCGAGAACTGAGGAGAGGTGAAAGCTTTTCACATAGTTTTCTCATAGTAAGTAGTGAGGGGCCATATTACTGAGGTAGAGGCTTTCTCGTTCACATCCATGTGCTCTAATATTGCTAGGAAATGTGGTGAAAATGAATTGACACCCACTGATTGATGGTTGGTGTGTGGTGTGTAGATCCTTTAAATAAATAATTAGGGTTTTTTATGCATTAGAATCAACTAAGTTAACCACTTAGTGCCATCTCTCCTGTTTAAAAAAAAAAAAAAAGTACAAAAAAGGGAACTGTGCCATTCTCTAACTCTGCTCAGTGACCCAGTTTATATGGAATAAATGTACATTCAGACATTTATTTCAAACAAGTTATTTGCTGACCTGTATTCTTTCTTTGTGGACCTGACCTGGGTTGCCTGTTAGCTTGGCTCTCTTCTGAACCAGTAGAGCAAACAGAGGAAATGGCTCTTTAGACTAAGAGGTATTTCTCTTCTCTTGCTCAGCTTCTGTGCAAGTTCACTCTATATTTATAGTTAGATGTAATTTTGCATTAATCTGTTTTGACAAACCTTGTGGAGTGCTTTGTCCTGGGAACTACATTACAAATGCTTCGGGCTTTCAAAATGCACCAACTTTCGTGACATTGGGCACTCAACAAATTTCCCAAGATATTGTGAATTCTGATGCCATGACCGCTGGTAAGGATCATCTAAGTGGTTTTCATAGATTACACAAATGTGCAAAAGTTAATTTATTACTATAGTCTTCCAAATTGGCTTCAGTGTATAATCTAATTTCCAGAGTAAGGGGAAGGAATACTTTATTTAAAAAAGCCTTCATGTCTGTTGTGGTAAAACAAGTATGCTCTATGTCTCTTGAAATGTAAGAGAACTTAGGTTGGATGGGACTTGTGGAAGATATCACGTCAAACTATTCTGCCTGAGAAAAAGCTATCTTCAAAGCTAGATCCAGTTCTAGATGAGTTTTCCAGCCTCTCGGGATGGAGGGTCCACAGGTGGGGAGGTAAATATGTTTAAAAAATGCACTCAAAACTTTTCACCCAAACATGGTATCTAATCAAAATAATGGATGAGCGGATGATAACTGAAAACAAGCGATCCAGGCTTGGAACCTGGAACCTTGGAACCAGGCTTGGATCCAAGTTGCTTGGATCATTTAATAAGTAGGATTCTGGTTTTTGACTACACTGATTTTTCATAGAACCCGAAGAACAAAATAATCTCTTTCAAAAGGTCACTAGCACAGGCTGGAGATGGAAGGCATGAGAAACAGGAAACTCATTAAAATGTATTTTGATATCAAGTCTATGAACATCAAAGTTAAGATATTTATAATCTATTTAGTTATTCATGAGTAATTCAGTAACTTGAACATCAAGAGTGTTGTTAAAGGAATACTGCAAAACTACAGTCCATTTCCCATCCTTGCAGCAATTTCTACTTAACTCATGGATAAATTAAATCAATTAATTATACAACTTTACCTCATGATTTTCTTGTTTCTTAAAGCCCTTTTTTTTTTCCTTTTTTTTTTTCTGCCTCCAATTTAAGTTCATGATAGTGCATGATAGCAGAAATCCTGGGCCTTATCAATATTACGAAGTGATGATTTCATCCAATGTCTATAGAACTGTTGAGAAGAGCCCTTGCAGCTAGCAGTGGTGATTGTTCGTAAAGTGTATTGAAGGAAAGGTTTATTTAGATATGCTGCATATAAATATACGTAAACTAGAACTAGATTTTTGGAAAGCTCAGTTTCCAACTGTCTAGCTCTCAAAATGTCACTGCTTCAAGTCTGTTTTCATCTGCCTTCTGTTTGAGGCCTCACCTCAGTGAATGACCTAGGCTTCTCTCTGTATGATGGGGGCCTAAAATCTGTGCTATCTTCCAAAGACTTTCCATGATGTCCTCCTAGAAATAAAGACTGGGAAAGCAGCAGACTGAAAACTACCACTCCTGGCCGTGATATAACTGGCCAAGCTCAATAGATTTATCTAGACAGCGACAGTGTTTGAAGTGCGTGACTTAATTCCTTGAGGTAGGAGTTTGAGCTAGGAGTGAGTAATGAAGCTGCTTCTAAGATCAGATAACAATAGAATAAGAAGTTGGCTGGAAGAGACCTCTTGAGGTTATCTGGTTCAATCTGCTACTTAAAAGGGAGCACTTGACCTCACGGTCTCAAATTTCAAAGGATGGAGATTCGACAACATCCTTAGGTTTTACACCAGTTTCATTCACCCTTTCAAAGAAAAAGTTGTTCTTGAATTCCAGCTTCAACCTCCCAAATATTCAGTGCTTCTAGACTGTAAATATTCTTAATATCTATGCTGCTCAGTGATGAGAGGTAGCGGGAGGAATGAGAAACCTAAGTTGTCATGCCTATCTGAGCCAGATAGCATACTTTGAAGTGGGACTGCATTGCTTAATGTCTTAATATCCAGACTTGTAAATTTTCTCAGATAGTGTGTTCCTCCTAACTGTATAAAATATTTATGTAATAATGGGTTGGAAATATTCCTTCTCCGCTGAACTTGGCAATTTTCAGCTGGGTTCCAGTTCTTATGAGTCTGAGTCGAGTTCTTATTCTCAAAAATTATATATTCAGCAGTTATGGGGTTTTTTTTTTCTGCAATATCCTATGTGTAGCTTAGTAGTGAGGAGGCTTTTCTGGAGGTTGCTTTGCTGACACTTTTGCATTTTTGGTATACTTGTCCTGTTCCATGTCAAGAGGAGAAAATCATCTTTATTAATAAAATTGAAAGAAACATGGTCATTATGCACCATTATTGCTTACATACATATCTACAGAATTACTCAGAGTTCTGAATAAATGAAGACATTTTGTTGAATGGATCACTTTGATATTTTATTTAATTCATTATTGTGCAGAAATATTCAGCATACAGAAATGTTTCTCATATTTCTCTGTCAGCCTGAAATCTGTTTTCCTTTGACATGATAAGCCTTTTTTTAAGGTGTTTCACACTTACAGCCAGAAAGCTTCATTTTTAACTCCTAGTCTGTATTGTACCTTTAATTAAACAACGAGAAAGCTGTTTTGAGTTTTCCCTAATGGCTCATGGGACAAAACTCTTCTGTAGAAAGAAGGCTTATTAAAGTACATTGAGTTGTTTTCATTCGAGTGCCAAGTCTTCAGAGGAGAAAAGATTGGATTTTTGTTTTCCCTTCAGTGTTAGTAGGGTGCTGGCATCATACAGAACTGATGTTGCTGTCCAAATCATACATGTGATCTGCGAAAGGAAGTGCTGCCCACACATGCAGTGCAAAGAGGTTAAAAGTTACCCTTTACTCAGCCTGAAGAAACAGGGTATCCTCAGAAAACTGTATGAGAATGACTTCATCTGGAGGCTGTAAACAGGTTGATTATAACAGCAGGAATGCATTAAAAATTAGTCACATAAATACTGGATCTTATTAAATGGCTTCCAGTATAGGAGTGCAAGAAGATTGCACGTACAGCTTAGCTGTATGTTAGTTGGGTGATATGTCTGTAGAAGAACTACAAAGCAAAGCGTGTTGTCTTGAGGGAGGATCTTGGCAGAAAGAGGAGTTGAATGAAGAATTGACAATCCAAAGCAGTGCAAGCCATTAATACAGAAAATAGTGTGTTTATTATGTGTTTCTCTGTGTAACACTTTATATTCCTGTTGTCGTCTTCTGTCTTGTGCTTTTTTATTTTGCATCATTAGCCTCTGTTTCCAGTCTTTCCTACAGTAATAAGATTTCCTGGATAGACTGTTTTTATGGGAGGTATGTTTGTGGCAAATGCATTTATCTACTCTTT
>JAUBOD010000136.1:557726-604098 GCA_032353885.1 Nothura maculosa
AAAAAAAACAGAATAAAAAAATAGGTCATGGTAATATATTTAAGGCACAGGATACATTTAAAAGGGTATGCATAGGCAAATTACAAGTTTCCACTAATAACTAATTTATGTTTCATGATTGGCACAGGAACATACTCCCTACAGACTACTTAAATAAGGATGATTCATGAAACTGCTATTTTCTATCTTCAGTGTAGTTTACCTTCGTAATAGGAAAATGTTTCCTTTGAAATTACCTTATTAGGACTAAATCATTGCTAATATTATTTGAGCTTATTGGTTTTGTTTTCCTATAGTGGTCTATCCATTTTCAGAGCAGTGCTACTCAAGGACCTTGAGTCTTCGAGCTGCTAACCTGTCCTGTCCCAACTTAGGCTTATGGGTCTGTACCTACCTTGCATGGCTCCAACTTGCATACTTTCTCATCCCTTAACAATCTTCTCACTAAAAGTAAGCCAAGCTCTACTGCACTGAACTAGACCTTGAATCACAGCTGCACATCTAGACCTAGGCTTGCACCATAGTGATTTGGTAAGCTGCAATATATTTTTTTTTCAAAAACTTATTATTGGGTATAATCCAACACAATTTATCATAGTCTATAGTAAGCTGTTATGTTTACTGTATGGCTACTGAACTCAGATGTAAAGATATATGAATGCTCTTCACTGTGTTCTAACCTATACTTTGAAGCTTGGAATAATCTAGAAACTCCAAAGCTTTGGGTCTATTGGATCAATACAAAGTTTTCATGAGACGAAGCACCTCCTGCCTGTAATTATGGTTTGGCCTGTTTAGGCTTTCCTGTTTTTCTCCCTCTCACTATGTTTGTGGCATAAGATAAATGGTAAAAAAAAGTAATCATTAGAGGAAGTTGCAATTTGCAGTCTCATCTGATAAGCTGTTGACCCCTATGCCCAGCCCGCTTCCTTTTTTCACTGAACCACAGGGTGTTTGGAAAGAACAAAGCGTTTCTCCCTGCTGCCTTGTTGCTAACGAGCCCCGAGGACTGGAAGAGCTTCCTTGTTGCTACCTACTCTTGTTTAGTCTTTACATAGGACTTGGTCTTTACACAGACTTGTGTAACAAGCCTGTTGCTCTCAGCACTTTTCATCCTGTATGCCAGCTCATTTTGGCACTTTTCTCAGATGGCATATTATGTCTGATTGCTTCCACCCATTATAAGGTAGAACTGCAGAACTGTGCATAAGTGTACCAGGAAAAATTGGATTATGCATGCTGCCGTTTACTGAACATGTCTGCTTAGCAGAGGGAAATACTTTTCATTTTTTAGTCATAATCTCAGTAAATCACCTATCATGTTGATTTACAACTGTAACATAAATCAATTACAGTATAACTGTGCATTTCTCTTTGTAGAGTGTTGTAATGTAGATTGCATCTGTGAAAATGATAATGGAGGTCCAGCTGTCTGAGGAGAATCTTCCTTACATCTCAGTATTTGATGAAACAGCTGCTAAGCTGACTCTAAAGGGTTTGTGTTTCTCTCTCACTGAGGATCACAGTTTAAAGTTCAAAAATCCACAAATTCACACATGTTGTAGACTACTAAAACAAAGCCATCAATACCCTGCTCCTTGGGATCCTTGCCTCTCTGAAAATATTTCATAATTGTCAGTTCTCTGAATATACTCTACCTAAAAAATAGAAACTCATTTATTCTACTTATTTAAAGAGTTAATATTCTTTAATATAGAATGTTAGGGACAAAGGGAAATGTAAAATATTAATCATGGATTATATTTAATAAAAAAGCTGTCATTGAGACACTGTTGACTTTCAAATTGCATAGTTCCACTCCAGGCAGAGTGGACTTTCCTTGGGTAACTATCTTTCCTCCCACTCTCCCCAGAGTGGGCATTTGTGCATCTTGCTATTGAATGCTGTTCTTCAGTACTCTGTCTACTCTTTTGTTTCCAGTGCTTCAGTAACAGCAGAACTCTGACCTGCCTATAACAGTTTACTGTTATAGGTAAAATATTCCCTTCACTCATTTAGAATCAGGATATTCTGCCTTTGTTTCTTAGAATTTAGTTTAAAAAAAAATTAGTATTCCCAAGAGTTAATAGATTTTAAAAAATGAACAAAGTAAGGAGGGTTACATTATCTACTTCTTCTTGAAAAAATGCTGATAGCGTTTGCAAGACTTGCACTACGTTAAATCACAGCATGAATATATATCCATCTGTTGTTTCCAGCTCATCATACAGACTGCACATAATCTGATCATAGAGACATATTTGGCATGCTTCTCTTTTTTCCTCATCTTTTCCTTGAGTCCGAGATTTTTATGACATCACACCACTTAGTCCACTAGTGAAGAATCTTTCTTCAAGAGTTTCCTCAAAATATTTTAATCATTAAGCATCAACAATACTGTCTTTCTAATGGACAGCCATTTTTGAGAGACAGTAATAACTCTATATTCATTTTAACTGCAAGTGGGATAGGAGTTATGGAAAATCCCTTTGATGTTCATGCATTTTACATAATGGACCCTATGGATTATGTAGATATGCAGAAAAGCAAACTTCACTGTTTTCATTCACAATCCACTTTGAATCTCCCTTAGATTAGTGTAACTTTGCATTAACCTCTGCTAAGTGCTTTACTTTTGCTTTCTATATCTCATACGTAGTTATGGCAGCCAACGCTGAGTCTTTAATTTAGAGGCAGCGAAGGAAAAGAACCGGCACATCTCTGTAAGCACAAAGGAAGCAGAGTCGTTAAGAACTTGCAGGGACAGCTTCTTTAACAGCATGCTCAAAAGTATAGAAATATTAACTTCACTGAAAATAGGGTGCATATCAGTGTAGGTAAGGCAAATAATTCAACCATTGATCCTGGATAGAGAGAGAAATGTTCACGGCCGTTTTAGGAATACTTATTCTTTGCAATGCAAAATCTGCTTTACTGAAGAAACAGGGGAAAGAGAGGAGGAGAGGGAAGAATATATTGAGGAATATATGAAAGTGTTTTCTATACCTTACCTTATGTGTATGTATCTAAATATGTTAAGCTCTTTTAAAAGCCTTAATCTGCTTACCTGTGCAGCATTTAATATGGGAATAGAAATATAGGACAAACCCAGAAATGTCTTAAGAAGCATCATACTCCTCCCTGTCAGTGGCATCAGAATGAAATGTAAATTCAGTTATTAAAGATCTAGAATTAAACCTTAAACTCAGGACCATCTTTACTTAAAAATACATGTAAAAGTAAGTAATATGCATAGATGTGTAATAGTTTTCTGGTATGTTTTGTTTAACATTTAATGTCAGGAAATTAGATCACATGCTTTTATTAATGCACTTGCTTTTACTAATGATGGAATTATTGTGTTTTGTTCCTACTATTCTAAGTTTCTATTCCCTTCAAATCTTTGAAAATCTTTTTTGCCAATAAGAAATGTAGATAATTGTATCATTTTCTTTGTTTTATAATCTTGCTCTCTTGCATTTTGAGATAAATCCTCTAAGAAACAGCCATGTTCTTCCAACCACGATACAAATTCAGAGTTTATTATCATACTTATTTCCGTTTTACTCAAATTAAACATTGTCTTGAAAGACACTATATCTTTATCATTGACATTTTTGCCATTTCTAGAAGGACTCTAGAAGAGCTGGGAAGCTCTGAACAATCATGGTAGTCAGTGTAATAAAAGTAGGAAACTAGAGTGAGGGAAAAATTGTCCTAGTAAGCTAAAACTCGAGAAATACACAGTATTTTAAAATACCGTACAAGAAGCAAATATTGCCAATGAAAATATCAATAATGGAAAGAGGAAGAAAGTACTAACAAGGGATGAATAGTTTATTTGTTCTCTTGAAAGAGAAACAGAAGCTCTTCAAGATGAAAGCTACATGAATCTTATTTTCTGCATAAAATCAGCAGTGTGTTCCAGTGAAGAATTTTCATGAAGGTAATTAACTTATAAAATGCATCTTTAAGGTATTAGTGAAGGTACAGTGAAATTAGTATTCACTCTAACATCTAATCAATATTAGCTCTAGCTAATTTATAGAGCCCTAGCTCTCCTATATAGCCTTCCCTTTCTAAGAAGTCTTCAGAATAGATTAAGACAGACTTTATAGCTTCAAATTTAATAGTCCTTGATGCATTTAATTATAAATGGACAAAAAGCTGACCCCAGTGTGCCACTTCAGGTAATGTGACAGGCTAATGTATTGGAACCTCTTTTAATTCATCAGAATTTTCAATCAAATACTAGTAACTTCAAGATAACGTAAGAATAACAACACATTCTCATGTGTCTTTTTATGAATTATATTAGACTTAAATGCCTCTTTGCACCCTAGAGGCTTTCTAAGTCTGTAATATTAGCTATGCTTTACGCAGAAGTGGCTTGCTCTGATATGAACTTTTACTGCTGCCTGAATTTTTATTTTTGTTTTTTATTTTGAAGCTGCAACCATATGCACTCTTTTCCCATCTGAAACATGATTAATGCTTGTGGAAAGTCAATCTGAGATATAGAACATGTCATCTTAGAACCATGTATAGTACTAACAGTAATTTTATACATATATAATCCATAAATAATAGTAATTCTTGGAGTCAGTCTGTGCTGGTTTACATTGTTGTTGATTTGTTTGGGATTGTTTTTTCATTTATTTGCTTTTTTTCTTGGAAAACCTTGGTAGCAAGTTTGGGAATACTGAAAAATTTCACATAAAAAGGGACAGAAAATTTATAGGGAATACACTGGCATTTCTGAGATTTTTTTTTATATTTATCACCTGCATCTTCTATATTGATAGATGCATGCTTACTGTAATTTCTCGTAAAAGTAAATTCTGAAACAAAATTCAATTTCTGCCGCTCTTTATATAACCAATAACTTATATTAAAATTTTCAAAATCCATGCTAGAAAAGAGGGCATAATCTGACAACAAAGAGTCAGAACAGAGTGTAGCTCAAAGATTAGGGAAGAAACACACTTCAGAATCTAAAATACTTTCCACGTTACAATTGTCATACTTGCAAAAGACTCTCAAGATCAACCAGTCCAAACAAAAACCCATCACCACTATACTAAACCAGTCCCTAATAGCCTCATCTACATGTTCAGCACTGCCAGAAAGGAGGACTCTTCCATTTCCCTAGACAGCCTGTTCCAAGGCCTCACCACTCCTTCTATGTAGAGATTCTTCCTAATGTCTAATCTGAGTCTCGTCTTGTGCAACTTGAGGCCATTTCCTCTTGTCCTATCAGTAGGACAATTTTCTGGAGAAAAGATCGACCCTTACCTCACTACAGCTTCCTTTCAGGTAGGTGTAGAGAGCAATACGTTCTCCCTTTGCCTGCTCTTGTCCAGGCCAGATAACCCCAGCTCCCTCAGCCGTTCCTCATAAGGCCTGTGCTCCAGACCCTTTGCCAGCCTTGTTGCCCTTTCTTGGACACGCCCTGGCACCTCAGTGCCCTTCCAGGAGTGAGGGGACCAAAACAGAACACAGTAGTCAAGTATTCATGCTATTCAGCATTAACATTTAAATTATCTAAATCCATCTTGCTTACTGCTACAATGGACTGAGGTCACTGACTAGATCTTTCTGTATTCCTATTTGGACAGAATTATCTAAAAACAAACTACAGAATGTGAAGATGAAGAATGAAAAGGATTTTTCTTTCATAGATTTTTGGGAAGCTCTCAGTCCTAGGAGCTTGGTGACTGACTTGTTTTGGGTAGCACTTGGCTGTTGCTGCACGGTAGAGAACACTTGGCTGGATGAACCAGGAGATCTTGGAAAGCCCTCCCTTCCTCTCTTAGTAACTAAAACGCAGCCCCAGATGACAACCCATCATATGTACATCCTATGTACAACTGACCTAATGCATTGTATTAGGTTTTAAATTACCTTTTTACAGTTTAGATTCATGGATTTACATCCTAAGTCCATCCTTGGTTTTACTGGCTTACGTGGCCAGACTTCATCCATACACTGGATGTCTATGACTTCAGGCATAAAGTCACAGATTTGGGGTTCTTGGTATTGCAATGATATTTAATGGGGTTTATGAATTCTTTGTAGCCCTTATTTTTATCAATTGGTGATTTTACAATTATTTTAGTGTGGATTTTTTCTCTAAGTATTTTTAAGTTAAAAGAGTCAAGATGTCTTAATGCAACATGCTTTGAAACATCGTGCTTGCCAACTTTGCATCTGATTTATTTGCTGTTATGCCACTGGTTCTATATTTTTGTGAGAGATTTCCATTTAACTGAAGTGTCTTAAAAACATTTTTATTTAAATATTTACTTCACCAGGACTAAGAATAAACATGTTATATACACATTTTTAAAGTTATTGAAAAGGAGGGGATTTAAGTCTGTTTTATTCCTACCAATTTATTTGACTTGTGCCAAAACAAATAGAAACAGAATACAACTTCTGCTCCTATATAAAATCTCCATAGCTTGTATCATCATTCATAAAAGTCCAGTATTCTCAACGTACCAAGCACACATTTTTCATGTTGTGGTATTCTTTTAACGGGTTATAGCCTTTGATTAGTGAATAATATGTGGTTCATAAAACCAAAGGTTATAAGAAAGCATGCTATTCATCAGGAAAAAAACATACAGTTATAATACCCGTCAACTAGGGAAGTGCTGCATCTTTTTTTATTTTGAGTAAACACTGACATGAAAGAACTAGATTTTACATACGATATTAGAAAGTAAGTACTGAAATAACCTAGCTGTACACAAAAATGAGGATGGTTGTAATACTTAAAGTACCATGTGTGAGTAGAGATGCACCTTTCTTTATGAATTCTTAGTACAGTAGGTACTTTCTTTGAAGACTGTTCTGCATTGTACTGTTCTCTTAAACGTAAGAAAAAAGTTAACTTAGATTTTATTACTCTGTCTAATTGGGATTTATCAATTGTGCTACTAAACAGAGTGTTCTGTAAATACATACTTTTGCATCCAAATATATCCAGATGTTGGAGTTTGCTGATTTGGGGGTTCACTGATTTTTTTCTATGACAATCTTGATTTCTACTTTTTCATATGTCAATATTGCCTGTAATTCTAAGCAGTCCAATCCTATTTTAATTCCCTATATAAGCTAAATTCCTATTTTAGTCTTTGTTTTTGGAATATATAAATATCTGTGGTTAATTTTTACAAAAAGAAAAAAAACTTTTGTTGAGAGATCCTTGCTATGTGAAAACGCAAACATTGTTTCCTGGAAAAAAATTTTTTTCTGATCTTTCTTTAATAATGTCATTTATCATGCTATAAGAGAGTATCACTTCAGATTGCTAAAAGACATTGTGGCTTATACTTTTGCTTTATTCAATGTTCTTTTCCTTGATTTAGGCCTCCATGTCTGAAAACAAAATTTTATGTTTAAATCAATTTCATTTTCTCTCATTTGCTAAAGAGACTATACCTAGATGTTTTATAAAGTTGGACTTTTATCATATAAACTCGTGTTATAGGGTTACATTCAGTCCTACACTCTCAAAGTATAAGTAGCTAAAATTTCCAAAGAAATCTCAAATAGTCCTTGCAAAAAGATGGTTGCTTCTGGTCATTCTTATCTCTGTAAGTTGACAGATGAAAGGATTTACTTTTATCTTACACAGCCTAGCTGATCAAGTGGTCCTTTAGTCTTATTGCTCTTACTAAAATTGTTAAGGAAAGTGCTGACAATAAAGATGTTTTCAAGGCCTTGTCGAAGTTTAGACTAGCTAATTGTGTAGCATTGCAGAATATCTTTGACACGTATAAGCTTTCCTGAAGCTCAGGGTTTTTTTTTCTCTCGCTTTCTTGCTGCTATGCTAATCTGAAAGTAAATATGTTTGCTTTTCTTCAATCCATAAGATGATGGCATTATTTGAGCATGTTACACAAAATTTATTTAGGATTTTTCAATATATTTTCAAATATGTTGTATGATATCTAAAGAGTTACTTCTGGGTACTTGAGAGGTGTTCTAAGTACAGTTTTCCACTGATAGTTTATTTTAAAAGATTCAATTAAAGTTGTATCTGCTTTTTCTGTTTTTGGGGATAAATTCAGTTATGTAATGTCAACATGCCCATCAAATCTCAACTATGTACTGGATTAAGATCACACAATTTGTTGTTTCCCAAAAACATGCATCTCTCACCTATAAGGTAGTAAACTGTAAATTTGATTCCATAGGAGCAGCATTGAAAGCTATAAATATATTAAAAATATGTTTGGCACAACTTAAATATATTTCTGGAATGTAGGTTTAACTAGTCCCTTTTGGAAACCTGGATCTTTCCCTGAATGGACCCATGCAGCTCTTTGTCTTCCAAAAAAAAAACATTTAAAATTGAGTTGAACAATTGCTGTGTATTGTACAGAGTTTGGTACATTTCCATTATCATATATGCTCATTTATATGGTCATGGAAATGACCACTTACCAAATAATGTACTACTTAAAATGATTATACAAACTCCTTTAAGTCAGCACAGCTCAAGTTAATGATGCTAAATAAAATGACACTAGGAAGGAATCTGTCTGAGGTAATCCAATAATTCCCTATTGTTTGGAAAGTCTGATTTTATTTTGAGTTATCAGTGGTTTCTAACAAGAAAATAGTGATAATTGTATTTATGTCTCAAGTATTTTCTCAGGAAACAGTCAAACAGCCTTCCTTGGTTTGTTTTAAGAAAAAAATTAGTACCACTGCAAGTATTTTCTTGTTGACTCTGAAAATAAAATGGATTACTGATGGAACGAAATGCGATACTGAAGGCAAATCTTTATGGTATTTTGCAACGGAGAAAATAGAGGAAGAATTTGCACATACTTTTATAGGTTTTGTAAGAATGTTAAATATTCTGTGCGCATCTAAATGAAAAACAAACAGGGCCTTGTCATCCTATGCTGTATAGGATGAAAGCTGCTGATACCATCACATATTAAACTAGGTGTATGTTTAAAATCATGAGCTTGGGTGGATTTAATGCTAATCTCAAGAATAGATTCAACATTATTGAAGCCATAGATAAGAAATGTTTTTATGAAAGAGCAACCTTTATCAGTGCAGAATGTCACTGTGCTCTTTTTTTATGGGATAGTTTGCACAATTTTAATGTAGCAAAATATTCTCTAGGCATTTAAACAAAATAGTCATAGTGCTGCAGAAGCATAGCTAATACTTCTACCATGCGCTCAATAATAGTTGTATCAATATTTTAAGATACTGAATTTTTCAAGTCCACTAGCCATTCTCCTTGTGAGCTCACATAACTGGAAATCTCTTGTTTGAGATAGACAGCAGTGGTTTCAAGTTTTCTTTCTGTGGTTCTTTTCAGTGTCTATCCCTTGGTGTGTCAAGTGGTTTTCAAATGCTTGCAGGCTAGAAAGTTGGTAGATTTTTGCTGATGGATATTTGCAAGCAGGAAAAGTTTATATGTTTAATTTAAACCAATTGAATTTTTTGGTTTAATCACTTGTTTTAATTTTCTTATTTGGTCTCTAGTAAGAAATGATCAATAGACTATGACAATTATTGTAGAAACAGGTTTGCATGGCTTGCTTGTTATAGTTTCTTGCTAATAATGATTGGAGAGTCATTTGTTTCATTTTTTTAAATGTGAACTAGTTTAAATCTCTTGGGGATTTATATATCACTCTTTTCACGTGGTATATTTAAGATGACAGCTTACATTTGTAAGACCTGCTCGGATACATGGGCATGTGATAGATGAATAATGTGGTATTTCATTTAAGTGTCACAAGCGAGGCTGGAATAAGCTAGGAATATGTTAGGAGAAAGATTTATTTTTTTTCTCTTCCTCCTTTCTTTTTTTATTTATTTTTTTTTTCCTTTATTGATTCTTCACTAACAATGATTGGAAGGGCTGCATTCATGCATGGAGGTGTTAGTCCTTAAATTCCCAATTCTTTCTAGAAGCATATATGCGGTTAGGTTGTTAGCCATATAACACATGTAGGAAACTTCTGTATGATGTACATAGTAACTGCCCTCTGATAAATGTCATGGAGAACAGTACCACATGCAGTGGCAGTATAAAAGTAAAATATGTCCTTATACTGGGTAAAAAACAGAAATAATAATATACTTTTTTCATATGTGTTTTCTGCAAATACTCTTCAGATAGATAAACAGTTCACTTTTCTCATCTGCTCCCTTTATAGACAGCAATAGTATATTTATATTAATGTGTTTTTTTTCTGTCACAACTTATGTGGACTAGGTTTGACTTCATAGATCAAATTCGTAAGGTTGTACTGTTGTACTTTATTAAACCCTTTAGACACATAGTTTTGTTTTAGATTAATTCTTAGCAAGTTTGGCAGTGGATTTCCTGCTTATTGCAAGCACTCCAAAAAGTTTATTAGCGCAGCAGACTGTATTTTTGAAGTACTGCAAACTTATATGCTACTACAATAAGAAATAATCCTGAAATCACAGTTGCTCTTGACTACTCAAACATAATTGAATTACAAATCTGAGTAGGGAAAGTGGGCTTAGAGAGTGGATCAATAGCATTTTTGCTATAGGATTCCACTTTCAATATATGGACAAAAATAAATACTTAACTGCAAGTATGAATACAGCAACAGAACAAAAAAAAAGTCAGTGGAGATCTAAAGGGTGAACAGATACAGCCATTGAGGGGCTGGTTCATTCCATAGGTCTGGAAGCAATTACAGAGACCAAGTCCAAGTATCTTGCAAATGTCTGGAACGAGTGGACCACATCCTCAGTTGCTGTAAATCAAAGCATCTCCCTCGAGTTTAGCCATACTGCAGTTATTTGAATCCTAGCACAAAAACAATATCAGTAACCAAACGTGACTTGAAGTAAATGTGCATCAATATCATTCCAAGAACATTCATATAAATGAGATTTAATGAAGTAATTTACTGAGATTTGAAAACTGTCGGAGAACTTGATTACATATTTCTTTACTCATACCCAATATTTAATGGTGCTATCCTTAATATTTATCACATGCAAGCATGTATCTCACTTTGTCCCTCAGCTATGCATAAATAAAATGCTACCCTAACCCATGTGATTATTTTTAACTTATCTTGCAATCAAAATATTTTTGTACAGTGCTTGAAAACAGCAGTTGCTTACGTCCTCATGCCTTACTTTTGCTTGAAATTTAAAGTCTTTGACAGCAATGGCATTCACAATTGCTTGATTTAGAAATTAGTAATTGCTTGAAAGACATCCTTACAAGGGGAGATAGAGTCTCCATGACAGGAAATGTAAGATACAGTTCAACGATACACAGCATGCTGAGTTTCTTGCCAAGTTATGACAGATACACTGACAAATTACTAAGAGGTAGAAACAGGGCCAAAATTTGCCTAGGATAATTCCAGTGAGATTGGAACCAGCTCTTCTTTGATTAGCTCTCGAAGCCGTGGTTTTATTTCAGTTTGTATCACTGTACAGAAGTAACAACAAGAAAGCCTTGCAATCTCTCACTGTGCTCTAGGACTGTTTGTCTAGGAGCCTAACCATGTAGATTGCCACAGTTTCCCTGCCCATGGGGTCTGGAGTAATTGTGCTCCTCCAGGTTTTGCATTGGTGCTGCAACACAAGGAAAGCAGCGCATACTAGCTCGAGGAAAGCTTAATTGCCCTTAGGATGCTTAATTGCATCTGTCTATGTTGTTTTTAAAATCTTCTCCTGTACTAAAATAGAGTAGCTCGGAAAGGATTTCACATGAAGATTAATGAAAAAGCTTTCCCATCAGTATTTAGAATTTGTTAAGGAGTGAGATCCATCTGAAATGACAGCAAGCAACCTGTGTCGGAGAAAATATGACCCTGACAAATGCACTTTTAATAGCTTTTTTTAATTGCAAACAAAAGTATTGATCCTTCAAGACTGAGTTTTCAAGTCCTAAACAGGAAATAGAATAAACACTATGAAAAATAGACAATTTACCTACAGATTCTCATCCACATCTTTTAGGAATCATTTTAGTCTTTTAACAAATGCTCATTCTCACTTGCATGTTATCTTCGTCCTTGTGCTTGTCTCAGGGGAAAAATTTTCTGCTAAAAAAAATGTGTAAATAAGAAACAAGTGATTCTTCTTTTCTTCCTTTATTTTATTGATTATCTTTACTAACAAGCCACCGAGAACAGGAACATGTTTAAGCATGACTGTAAGCAAGACTAAACACATTTAAGCAAGGGCTTAAATGACTTGGTATATATTATTTAGAAGTTTAGAGGCTTTGGCAATCATAGATCAATCTTCCCAAATGCAACCATATAATTAAAAAATTCCAAATGATCAGTTCATTCAGAATTATTTTTATTTGGTTTTGAAATACTGTTATATTATTTCTTATAGTGATGCAGATGGATATTCCCATTACTCTTAAGAGCCTTAAGTGTGCTCTCATGTCTGAAGATTGATGAGGGAATTTGTCAAATAGTTTCAGTCATTCTTTTCATAAAGTCGTGTCAGTAAAGTGTTTTGTGTATAAATGAGGCCTGGGCATTTTCAAATCAGTGCAACTTTACTGAAATACTCATTTTCTAAATTTACTGAAACTGGAATATTGTACAAAGCCAGTTTAATACTGTCACGTGATACACTTACTGTAGCCCAGTCACCTCCAAAGGAGCAAGGAGTAGGAGCCTTTCCAATGTCTCAACTCTCTCCCCCTCGTTCTGTCTAGCGTGCGAGTAGCGAACGTTTCTTTTGCCACAAGAATTTCACCAACTCTAAACACCTACGTGAAATGCCATGACATGAACAGAATAAAAATTTGATCCAGTAGGAAATACTGTATAAAATCTGGTAATTCTACTGCGAAGCAAAAGAAATGTTGAAGCTTTGAAAATGCTTACAAAATAGAGCTGTTTGCATGTGGCTTGCAGAACTTTCAGCAATCTGCAACAACATAGTTGAGATATTTTATAGCTCAATCATGAGGGAAGAATGTCTCAGAATTAACTACACATGCTATTCAGGGGGAGAAAAAAGGTCAGGAAAATCTATTCTCATTTTATTCTGCAGTTCATATGACAATATTGTTTTCATGAAAGAAATGAGAATAAGATTTCTCATTTGAATTTTGATCAACTCTTTTTGATGAACTTTTGGTGTCTTTTGTCATAATCGCTATCTTCTCAACAGGATTTAAGGATGTAAATTCTCTCTCTCAGCCCACAAATTGTGGGATTTTTTTTTTCTTAGCATTAAAGAAGTTTGAACTTTACATGTAACAAACTCCAATTTTCAAGACACAAGATGCATGACTCAAGACAAATTCCTGTTCATTTAAATAGGAGGCTGCCTGAAGAACAGTCTGGATTAGCATGCCTTACCTGTTTAATAACACACTGGCTTTATGTGTTTTCAGCCTAACTAAGAATATACCAGTATATGCTCCATAGAAAGTATTCTCTCTCACATTTATGGATTATAGTAAAACAGAATGGCAGAACAGAGTCCAGCACAATATACGTGCAGTAGGAGATGCAGAGATATACAAACGAGTCGCATGGAGCACAAAACAGGTAAGACTGATGAGTGTAACAAAATGACTGATGGCTCCTATAGTTTCCAGCTTGATATTGCAAGAAGACACTAGCACATTAAGAAAGACTTCTGGGTAACTACTTTCAGGATATAGCCAAGTCTTGTAATGTATATTTAAATACTTTTTTGTCATTGATAAAAGTTTCTCACTGATAAACAGTGAGAACCTCATGAATGAATTATGATTTAGGAGGATCCATTGTGTCCTCCTGGAGGAATGGATTGTGATTTACATGTAAACTATTCTTAAAAAATACAGAATTCAGTAGCTAATTATTCCTAAATCTGCTGCCCTGTGTATTAGTAGGTCTACAAAGGAATGACTCATTTTCAAATAAAGTGGCTGAAAATATCCATACCTGATTCAAACTATTGCCCAGCTACACCAAACAAGGGCTTTGAATTCCTCTTAGTTATCAAAGTTTTTGTAAGATTATATTAGATATGGTTATATATAATATATTAGTAGTTTATCTTTCCATAATATATTAACGAATATATTCAATTATATTCGTCTGGCAACCATTATTTATGGGAAAAGAGCTTTTCTTATATAGTTTTATGTAAGAATTAACGTTATTCCATTTCAGATGATTCATTTTGGATATATTCCTATACAGTTAAAGTGCTGACTTCCCCCACAAGTCACAGTCACAAGTCCTTCCTCTAAATATCTTCTCCACAAAAAATACATGTAGTTAGCTACTTAATCAGGTTGTACCTAACGAGTTAGATGCATTATTCATTTTTACTGTTGCCTATTCTTATTTTTACAATTACTTTAGAATATGGTATAGTTATAATCATGTAACATTTTGATTATTAGAAATCTTTATCTGATGTTTAACCAAAAAGTAGATTTTGCTGAAAGCTTCATTTAGCTGACCTAAGTCTAGCTTATAAGATATTCTGAGTGATAGAGATAAAAAAAACACAAATGGCCATTATTTTTGTGGTTTATTTGAGCTTGAAAATAGAAAACTACACCCTAAATTCTAACGTTTTAGTGTTACCAAACAGGCTGCAATTTAAGTGCATATCTCACAACATATAAAGTACAGAAGTAGGCATATACTAACTTGTTTTTGTCAGAGAAATATGTCACTTATTATTCTGCTATTCCTCAATTTACTTTTGTCAGTCTTACTGATTGCCCGAATCGTAACAGATGCTTGAACTCAGATAGTCTGGTTGCATGTGTTCCTTCATTTTTTCACCATAAAATTCTCCTAATTCTTTATTATTCTTATCATAATATTTCATCCAAGCCACTTTAGATTTTCAGGCTCTTCTGCTTTTGCCTTATTTCTGTACATGGAAAAGCAGGACAATGAGGCACCTGAGGACAATCTATCCCTCACTTTTTAGACAGTCAGGAAATGGGTCAACATTTTTCCAAGTTGGCCTTTTTGTTTAGCTATCCATCTAGTGTTCTAATATTAGAAAACAAGTTATCATTGTCAAACTGTTTGACAGAGCAGACCATGTCCTAACTAATAGCCTGTAAATATTTTCTCATTTGCCTGTTTGATACCTGAATCAAAGGGGTGTTCTTGTGACCAACTCTGTTTTACTGAAATGGAAATTTCTTGATGGAATGTTAAGCAAACTTCCGCTGAAAATAAATATTTAGAAAAAGCATTCTGATTAAAATTGTCTTGAGACATCTATTTTTGAGAGAGAATAATTCATTTTTATTACTTTTGTTGTGTTATTTAAAAAAAGGACATTCTTAGTTAAATGTTACTAAAGACTTTCTATTTTGATTTTGAATTGCCACAAAATAAATTTCAAAAGTGTACAATTTTTGCAGTTATATAACTGCAAATAAAATGTGTCCTGAAATGACCTGTAGGATGTTTAAGAAGAAAAACATAGACCACACTTTATAGTAGAGCAAAGTTATGTATTTGGGTAATCAAACTAGTCAAATATACTTAAAGCACATTCTGAAAAATTATTTACCTTTAGTTGCAGTTATGGCTAGTCACTATTTTACAATTCACAGCTTGGACTGGAAAGTCCTTCCAGTTAAGGTAATCTGCTGTCACTGTTTATTTAGGGAACAGCTATTGGGAAAAATTTCAAATCCACTTCCATTTGGGCATGCATAACTTGCATATAACTTCTAAAGCTAATGCTGTAATCTTGGGACAGAAGAATGAATATATAAAGGATGCAGCAATAGAGATGACATTCAGAAAAATCAGGTTTTAGTATAAAATTTTACATACTGATGAGCCTAAAACTTAGCAAATTAGCTCTAGCTCTGACCATATTAGAGGGAGCCTAGGAGTGCCTTACAGAGCTGGCTTTTCCTTGACTGAAGAAATGCCCTCAAGAAGACTTACTTGAGCTAATGAATGTGTTACATAAACAGTAAAAAGACAGCTGTTAGAGGCTGGTGGATATCAGCAATTGCGAAGGTTTCCTATCTCCTTGTAGAATGAATACCTTGTGCTGCTCGTTAGAGACCACAAAGGAAGTGCTGAATGGAGGCTTTCCAGTCACCAGTTATTTGGGCAGTGTTGTGGGTAGTGCATGCAGAGCATCCTACATCCTAAAGCCACCTCTGAGCTCCCATGGGTGGCGAGGCAAAGGCCAGAGATCAGTCAGCCATCTGACTGGTAGTGCTAGAATCACTTACTCATAGGAAAAAAATAAAAAGTCATAAAAAGCATTTGAAATGGCTGAAACCATCACCTGGAGATAAATGATGTTTGAATGACCCACCTGAGAGGATGATGAAAGTTAGTGACAACAGTTTTCTCTTTAATAAAAGGAAACAAAAAAGAAAAAAAAAAAGACTTTATTTCATCCTGCAGTTTGGAAGTCATCTATGGTCGTTCTTGCTGTGATTTGCATTGCCGGAATGAAATAAAATGTAAATTAATTCCTAACGTATGAGACTGGTATCTAAGGATATAACTTTTTTGTGTATTTCTTAGTAGCATTTGCTATAGGAATAGCTAACATTTCTTACTAATTGATACACTAATTAAAGCCATGCTAGTAATTTCCATTAGTTTATTCTCAAACTTCTACAGAGCTGTCTGTCTGGTTTTAATCAAAACCAAATGGTAATCCAAGTTCTCAGGCTGCAGCAGCTAAGAGGAAGTCGTTCAGAGAAGGCAGAAGAAAGCAGAAAAGATAAACAGATGATATTCCTGAAATCTGTATAGAGCAAAGGATGTAGATGCTGTGGGTTACTCTGGAGACATGATTCAGGCACCCTGTCAAACTGGAACGAAGTAGTTACAAGTGTTTTATGTCAGCAAAATATTAATATGATCAAGATGGAGTCTGTCCTTTTGCTTTTGCAGAGCTGGATTTGTGTGACTCTGGAGGATTCTCGGAAGAGGTAAAGCAATGTATACCATAGCCTGTAATATGCCTGCGTTTAAACTGTAGCATTCATTTTCAAGGATCTAACTGATCCTCCTGAGTAGGAACAGAGTTTTAGCAGGCGTGTGTATGCAGCATCCAGCTAACTATGTATTTCCTGCTCAGAACAGCACTAGACCTTTTGTAAATGTGATGTCTTAATTGTTTTTAAGCCAAGTTGTTCAGTGCCTGTTGCTTGCTGCTGAATAGTAAGAAAGATATGAGGTTTTAGAGATGTTCTCCTGTTTTTTTTTCTGGATAACTTTTACCTTTGCATGAATATTAGAGATGCATTTAAAAAAAAAGTAAACAGCAGGGATGGATTTGAAAACACTTATATTATGTAAGTATAGCGCAAATAATACCTTGAACACAGACTACATTGGCGGGATACTGAACTGAGCGTCTTGAAATCCTGCCTTGCCGTCTTCCTCGGTGTTCCCCCCGACTAGGGGTTCTCTTCCTTTCTCCTCTCCCATGCACATACCCGCGCGCTCACACACACAGGCGCTCTCTCTCTCTCCCTCGCTCTCAAAGGCAGGAAATACTTTTCAGGCAATCTGGGCCTGGTTGTTGAGGCCCCTTTCGCAAAACATCAGTCTGAATTTAGGAGACAGAAGTCCCTGGGAGAAGCTTGACAGAATCGTGCTTAGTTAAGGCTCCCTCCAGCTGCAGAGGGTGTTTTTGTTAGAATCACACGTGGAGCAAAACTGCTCAGAATAGAGCAATGATCTCAGTAACGAAATCTGAACTTTTATGCTAGCAGGAGCTAAATGGGACACGCGTCTTTTGTTTGTTTGCTCCTTCGTTTTGGGCTTTGGACCAAAGATTTTAGAAAGGGCGGGTTCGGCTCTGTGTTCGCTTCGTCTAGGTAAGGCTGTTTTGGAGTCTTTCTTACTTAAAAATACCCCAAAGCATCCCCCCCGCCCCACCCCTCCTCAAAAAGAAAAAAACAAAAAAAGGAAAAGCAGCAAAGAAACAAGCAGCATCCAGCACTGGAGCTTTCTGCATTCCGGATTTCAGCACTAAAACTGGAGGTAACAATAATAATAGATGTGCATTTACTTGCAGACTATCTGCCGATTGTGTTTTTCAAGCAATCTATAGCAAAGTTGTCTTGTACAGTTTATTTTATTTTTAAAAAAATACGCTTGATATGCTGAACTGTATTTGCGTTCCTATAGGAATAGAGCTGCATGTTCTTGCTTGCCTCATTTTTTTAATGGATATTAAATAGGAAAGCTAGAAGTGTGAATGATCTCTCTTTTTATTCACCTCGGCTGCCAACAGGGAGGGCATTTAGGGCTATGTTTTTTTCTCCCCGCTACCTTTCCTCCCCTCCAGCAGTAAGGATGAGAGGAAGAGCTTTAACTAGATACATCAGTGCTACCTCTGCTGGGCTTGGGCTCTAGTTTTTTCTCAAAAATCTTTTCTCAGAATCTAGGTGATGCTTGTGCTTTAGCTGATGATCTTGATGATCTTGAATGTATACGCTCTAAATATGAAATTCTAAGCTATACTTCTTAATGTTAGCTAAAGTAGATTATTTTTAGTAGCCTGTAATTAGATACAGTTTGTGTGGTGTGCTTTCATTTACAAGAGGAAAAGCAAGATTCAGAAATATCAGATGACTGTAGATTTTATTCATATTGTATGAATTTCTTTAAAGTTAATGAAAATAAGAAGAATCTGCTGTTAAGATGTTTGGAAGGAAACTTTATTGTATATATATGAATGGAGCTGCTGCTATTTTACATAAAGTCAGTAATTTAATTATTTAATCACTGTGGACACTGGAGATGTTTTTCATGGCAATTTATATAGCATTTCCTTGTCTTCCAGAAAATCTAAAGTGATAGTTATTACATATAAGTAATGTGAGACCTTCTTTCTTGTTTCTGTGCATCATTAAGACTCTGTATACTTATTGGCCAGTTTGGTAATGAAATGTGAGTCATCACTTGAAATACGTTGGAGAGATTTTCCACAAGTTTTTAGCAGTGTTTTTGCTGCGTATTGTTGCGAAATGATTGACGACTAATGAAATAGCTTTGGTGGTGTGAGAGAAAGTGAGGGACCAGTAAGTACTGCAGAGTAGGGTGAAATCTCTCCTTTGCATTACAGCAGGCTGTACCGCCCAGCCCATTTGAGCAGCAAAAGCTGCTCATGGTCATCAGCAGCTCTGGCTGGTAGAGAGACCAGAGGAGTCCTTTTGGGGCCAGGGACAGAGACCAGCTGGTGGGCAATGTGTTGTCTGCTTATCTCATAGGGTTAGCCTTAAAGGAGTAATCACTGGCTTGACTCTGCACAGCCCTCTCCAGTTCTGTGCCCTGAACCCGAAGGGCTGAGACAGGAAGGAGAAGGTCAGAGAGAAATCTGAACGCCTCAGTCTCTGCGTCACTCCCATGAAATTTGTGTTGGAACTTTGATGTCCCAAGGGGTTTAGCTTTAGTGCCTTTCACTGCACTGCCTTCCTCTCCTTGCCCCTGCGAGTACGTGCGCTTATACTATTAGCCATTAGTCTGATTAAAGAGACTAAAAATATCAAATGAGAAAAAATATCAAATGATAAAAGTAATTATTCCATAGCAAGGGGCACCTTCTTTTGCAGTACTGTCTTTTGGGTTTTAAAGGATATATGTCCTCATGTGACCTTGATGCAAATGAAGAAAAGAGCCTCACACATCTGAGCTAGACAACAGAATAAATCCCACGAAACATTTTCCTGTTTTAACATCAATAATCTTTCAACCAGTAATGGAAAGTAATGTAGATAAAGCTGCCTTCATTTTCATTTAGAAGGTTTATTTAAAAGTGTCTCTATGAAACACTATTAAATTTTTCAATCTACTTTAATTTCAATGTTATGCGTTTGTGATTAGATAGATATATTAATCAAGAATTTTTTTTCATGGAAAGTTTATTAGCAAAAAAATGTAAATTATTTTATAGATATATAACAATAGTGAATATGAAAAAAAGAGAAGCATAAAATCTAAAACAGATTGTATAGTTTTTGACTTTGTTTTTTTCTTCTAAAGTATTTCTATACTTAATTTGAAGTGCACCCATAACCAAAAAAGTTATTATCATATGACTCCTATGAGCAACTAATCACATGAATTAGTGTCTGCAGCTGGCAGAAAAAATAATTCAAGTGATTATATCCATGTGATGGAAATAATGCAAATATCTCTCTCAATATAAAATACTGTCCCTGTAAACTCTTCTTTTGTACTGTGTATCTAATGAACTCCATGTTAAATTCCATAATCAGAGCACTTGAATGAAGTTGAAAGGTTTAGGCCTAACACATGAAGTTCTTTCTGATACAAAGCAAAATTTATTTTCTCCTAGGGAAAATAAGGATCAGAGATAACTGATTGGGTGGGCAGTTTTTGAATAGACAAGTTTATACTTTTTTTTCTTTTTTTAACTCCTCAACTAAAAAAATATTTTTGAACTGTTTTTCAGGTGGTGGAACAATAGAGGTGATCATTTCAGCCTTTTATAAGCCTCAAGAATTGTTTCATTTTTATTTTTTGTAAGACATTTTACACAGTTTTTTCTTTTGTTCTTAACACTAATTTGAGGCTTAATAGTATCCTCCTTGATCTAAAGCCTCTCTGAGAAAGGCAGGGACAGGAGTAGGAAGGGATTTATGAGCAGTTTTCTCTTTTCTCAGAAAAGAGATGGATTCTAGAACATTCTCCTCTTGTGCTCATCTGGTTCCGTTTTCTGTTGTTTGTTTGTCTGGAGAAGAATTAGAAGAGGTCTTTTATGTTGGTGTTCTGTTCCCTTTACAAAAGACAAGAGGGGAAAAAACAAAAAATGGAGCAACACAAGGGTGTGAGCATTTGAAATGGCATTGCAGAACATTCCAGGAAAAGCTACATGTTGATTTCTTTAAACAATAGGCATCCTAGAATCATAGGTTCAGTTGCTTTGGACAGAGTCTTTGGTGGTCATCCTGCTCAAAGTGGGGCCGAGCACAGCAGGTTGTTCATGGTTGTGTCCAGTTGGGTTTTGAGCATCTCCAACGATGGAGTTGAATGCAGTTATTGAGTGACAGCTTGAAACTTAGCCATATATATACATAAGTGTATGTAGATATGCATGCATGAGTTTTATAACGCGCGCGTGCACACACACACACACACACACACACATATTTGTTGTTGTAGAGCTGGATTAAGTAATTTACTAGAGATTAGCAATATTCTTCCTTTCCTATAAACCAGAAAACAGAAATGCTGTCATTGGGAGTTTCTAAATAATTTCACTCTAAGAACAAGATTTACAAACAGGGTTACAGCTACTATACTAAGAAATAGATACAGTTTTGCTCAAGCAGAGCAGTGTGCACAAATCATCAGCTCCAACTGCAGTAGAAAATACTATTTATGCATAAGAAATTCTGATGAATTTTCAAGTCTAAATTTCTCACTGTGCAAAAGCTGTTCATCGGAAAATTATACTCCAAACCAAATGTATATAGATTTTTCACATGAAAATCTTAGGAATAAAGAATTGTAAATGTGATATTTTGGAAACAGGTTACCAGTAATGAATTTGAATGTGTTCTTGGAGTTGTTGATTGTGCTTTGAGGGATTTTGGGTTTTTTTCTACTTCATTCACTATTGATATCTGTTGATGTCAGCACTTTTAGAAACTACTCGTTTTAAATACAGTCTTTTGGTAGAGAACTTCAAATGCCCTAATACCACAATTTCTTCTTGATTCTTAATGCCTAAATCTCACTGGGGGCTAGTGGTGAGATTTGAGAAGAAAATAACCTCATTAGATGGGAAAGTGAGAAAAAAATATAATTATGTGCAGAATGGTTGCAAAGTAGGATTCTAAGTAGATTGTTGCCTAGGCTTCTAAGAGAAGATGGAAAAAGGAGATATAACCAGAAAGAGATTTGTCTGACTGAAGGTCTTTTCATAGCTGGTTATAAATGTATGGTTATAGATGTATCACTGTAGCTTAGCAAAGAGTGCCTCACAACCTCAAGTTTGTGATTAGTGCATTTACCCAGACTGTCACAAAATATGTAACTGTTTTCCTCTCCTCCTGAATTACACACTCCTCCTGAGTGTGTAAGGGACACAGAAGACAGACTTCATTTTTTGTTGATTTTTTTCTGCAGCGTTGAACCCTCCACTTTGAGCCAAATGCTGAGAGACACCACTAACTGAAAGCAGCGCTAGCATCTTTGCACAGTAGATCCTCTTAAAATCATGTGGCTAGACAGCAGTGGCTGGTTGTTTGTTGTCAGATGCTAAACAGCAAACAACCCTTTGCATTTTACCAGAATTATTGATCTTGAGGTAATGCTAGCTTATGCCAGAGCTATCAATAGCTATCAATAATAATGTGCTAAAATGAGAAATCTTTGCTGAAAGAATGATCTCAAGAGTTGTATATTCCATGGCAGAAGCAGTTCTGTGAGTAATTTCTCTAGTTTCTGAAAATTGTCTGGTGCAACATCATTTTTGAATCATTTTTGCTTTCGGTGTTTTCAGCTGCATTCCAGAAATACTTGCCCAGTTTGTTCTCGCCACTTCTTTCAGTTGTCTTAAAATGCAGTTCTGAGGAAGAGTTGGCTTACTCCTACCAAAAAGCACAACTACTTCCATCATCATTGTGTCTATAATCTTGATGATAACATATTTGACTTTAGAGATGGTAAAATCATTTTCAACTCTTTATGTTTGCATAATTAAGCATAATAATGTCAAAATTACTTAAAAGTTCCTTTTTAATCCCATTATACAAGCAATAAAACAGTGCCTTCCAGTATTTTAGTAAGGGACCCAGTTGCCAAAAGTCATTGTCTGTTGGACTTAGATTTCATAGTTCATGACTATAATGAGCACCAGTGATATTTCTTTAAATGGAAACATTGCATTTGAAACTTAAATGTAACAGGATTAAGAATCCAGTCTGGTTAATATATATTGTTTTCAAAAGGACCTCCTGTAGCTAGGAAATTAGTTTTTTACTATAGCTGGTTAGAAAATGGAATTTCTGCCATCATGAAAAATTTGAAGTTGAGGGGAAAAAATTATCCTAAAGCGACACCAAATATAATAGCCACAGTTTTATGCTTTGCCTTGTCTTATGAGATGGTTGAGTTTTATTTCAGTTCTTCTAGTAAAGAATCTTTCAGTGAACAGTGTGTGGAGGGCAGATGCAGGGAAGTCTGCCAAAGCTGTTCTTTGGGAGAGGGCTGAAGAGAGAGGGAAGTGGAGCTAAAAACACAAAGCTGAAATTTTCTTACGGAATACTTCAGTTTTGTAGAAAGGGAAATTTGCATTAGGAAAAGAAAAGTCTACATAGAAGAGTCCAATGAAATATGCTAGATGTGTTGAAATCAAAGTGGAATAATGTCTTTCAAGCTATTAGACTTTGAAGACCAGCAGACTTGCTGATCAATTTTGATGGATATCCTCAAGTAGATTATCTTCTGGAGAAAAAAGTGTGTTCAAAATTTCAGTGCTTTTGGTTTTAAATTTCTTAATATCCTAAAGAAATTGGATGTCCATTTTCATTCCAAAATGATACTCTGGTAAAGGTGATGGAGGAAACCTGTTATAATATCTAAAAAAATTTAATGCTGATCATTAATTCATTAAAATACCATTAACAAGATAACTACACAGTTATTCTATATATACTTTAAAATATTATTTTATCTTCTATTGACTGTTCATCAAAGCCAAATTGTACAAAAATATAGCACTATGTTGGATATTTTCAATTGCATCTTTTAAATGATTTTTTTATTTAATAATTGAGCGTAATATAAATCTGAAGTAAGTCTGGGTACAGATACGTGTGGATCAGTTTGGATCCCTTTATTTCCATGTCTGTCTGTCTTTCTGAGGCTCCACTGATCAGAGCCTCCATCCTGGACATGAACCAAATACAAATAAAATAAAGCTAAAACGCACTGTCATCACATGCTGGCTATAACTAAAAGCCTCCTTTGTATGATGATGAGAATGGGTAATATGTTTCATTTTGAGGAGGAGTAGGAAAGGAAGTAACTCATCATTGTTTTATGTTTCCTAGCAACCAACTAAGGCATATTGACAAAAGTTCAGGTTCATATCTTGAAACCATCAATATTTGCCCAAAAGAATCATAATTTTGGATATAACTAAATGAACAATGTACCAACATCCCTTTATAGCTGGGATATCTGATTTACTGAGCTCTTTCAGTACTACTGGACACTATTGCAATTCTTGTCATATTTTAAATGTCTTTTAAAGAAAAGCTTGAAACAACCTTAACAGGTTATACATTTTCCCTGACATTAGCATATAATGGAACCTGACATACATGAGAATCTCTGAAGGAAAATGCAGAATAACTTCCTAAAGGGATAATGAAACCGATCCCCACAAGAAGGAGAAAATTCTTACCAAGTAATAAAAGTGACTTAGGTACCTGGTTTGAAAAGCTGTGATTTTTTTCTTCTGTTAGAAGTCATGAATTTTTTACTATTCATTGCAATTTCTATTTCCTTACAGACACAAGCAAAATACTTTTTTCTCATACATAAAGAATAGAGAATATTTTAATGAATATTTTCTCTTTTAATATTTTTATTAAATATAAAGCTTGATATTTTTGTACCTTTCTGTAGTATGAGACATACTGAATAGATGATCCCATCTCCTTCTCTATGATAGTGTGCATTAATACCTCCAAATCTTTGCCAGGCAGGAAATCTTTATCTATTTCATTGAGGCTCAGATATAAATTATACCATAATTTATATCATCTTTATACCATCTTTGTTGATTTTTTGCTACTCCTTCTCATACTCTACTACTCTTTCTGGGGTGAAATGAATGTAACTGCATACAGTTTTCAGCTCATGGCAGAACGGTGGCTTAGAAAACATAATTATACCACTATTTGGCTCCCTCTCTATTTTTCCTACTTTGCTACATACTTTCTGTCAGGTTAAGATTCAGTTACAGATAACTAGCCACAATGATCCTAAGATATTTTTTTCTGATTGGTAGCAGATATTTTATTGAGCTTTATTATGCATTTATAGTTAGCTTATTTTTTCCTATCTGCATTTCATTATGTTTATCAACATGCGTTTTCATCAATATTTTTATCTGCTACAATTTTTATTTACCACAATTAGGTTCCTCTGAGTCTCTTCAGCCAATTTCCAAAATAAATGGTAATGTATCATTAGCAGTGTTGTCATTTCACTATTTTCCCTTTTCTGAGTAAGCTAAAAAGCTCAGGTTCCAGTAACTGCCACTGTGGATTTAAACAGTAATCTCCCTCTTTGTTACTTTACTTTTTTGCATTGCTGGTGCTGTAATTGTCCCCTTCCATTTGTCCCACCTAGAGGCTACCTTAAGGTGTCTTATTTATAAGTTCAGTAATTGCTCATTTGAGTGTTATTTTACTCTAATGGTTTATTTCTCTTCACTTTATTTTCTTGTTCTGAAATATCTTCTAATTGGTGTTTCAATCCAAGTCAATTCCTTAGACCTAGTATTAAGGGGATATTATCTTTTGTAGTCTCTTTCCTGTTCGATCTATCAGTGGCCAGGATTTGGGGAATTGCATTGAAATAGTCTTTGCTTTAAGCTAAATGTTACAGAGTAAGTAGTGATATAAATGGTAATATGTTGCACTCAGCTTTTATCCCTCTAATAATATCGATATCAAAGTCACGCTGTTCAGTGCAGCCCCATCTTGCTGGTGCATGCTGAAGGCACAGTACCGTTTCATTTTTGATACCACTATTTGAGAGCTTTTTCTAACGTGTTTTTCTGTTACCTGTTAATTTCAAGTATTTTCACAGAAACAGAGGCACTAGAATAGTTCAGGAAATACTTTCTATTATGTGTCATATCACAGAGTATAACACTCACATCGTGTAGAATAGGGCACAGCAATATTTCAATGAAGAAATGGAAACATTATTCTGCGTAAAATAGATTTTGGTCTGTAACTGTTACTGTGTTTCTTTGAGAAATCTTTAAGGATTTGTACTTTTAAAGAGACTACAGTCTCAGCACCAAAAAGTCAGCCTATGGCTTGTAGTAATCCTGAACAGTAAATGTATAATTCGGTTCTTATGACCTAACATTGTATTATAAATATACTCAGAAACTCACTGTATCTGTCAGGTTTTTTATGCAATCACTGAAAAACCTCCATTTGGATAATTTTGTTTGATGCAAGTTGTGGGGAGAGTTTGTATTACCTCACAGGCATCAGCACCCTTTTATTTTCTTCTGAGACAAAATATAGTTCTAAGTTTATCAATTTATCTGCATCCCTTAAAATTGCTTTTAAAGTAGTATACTTACAGCATACCTGACTCAGTTGCAGTAGTCTGGGTTAGTTTTAGCATAAGCTGGAATTCTTCAGGGTTTTTTCTTTTTTTCTTTTTTTTAAATATGAATGTGAGTAGTATTTATATAGAAGTGTAAAAAACTGAAAGTATGTAAAAAGTCTGTGGAAGTATGCTAGGTATACTTTCATAGGGGCCCCAGCTCTTCTGCTGGTGGAGCCAGTGTGACCTGCACAGTGGCTTTCAGGTGGAGTATTAATTACTTAGCACTTTTCAGTGCTGTACAAGGCCTGAGCTTTTTCTTTCTATCCACTAATTCTTGGGTGAAGCTAAGCAGTAGGAGACCTCTTTAAGGGAAATGGCATTTCTCTTGGGAAAAGATGCTGCTGAGCTATGTGTGTGGCTATGTGTGTGTGCAAAACTCAGTGGCAGGTACGTGTCTGGTCATGTTTATATCATATATGTGCCACACACGCAAACCTTACTATTAAAACTGATGTGAAAGTTTTCGTATTTTATATTTTCATTCTGAAGACATACTTGTTTTAAAAGTACATGACTTTTCTGATCTTTATAGAATAGAAATGTAAATACTTTCAAATAGTTATTATTTCAGACAGTTCTTTGTATCTATTCCTACATTATTATCTTTTTTATACTAAAAAAAAAGGTAAAATGCATCTAGCTGTTCACTAGATGAATACCCTACAACAAAAAATCCTTAGATTTCTTTTCCAGTACTTCAGGGTTTTGGTGATCTATATACATGTACTGTGTACATGAAAGGCTATTTAATAACAACTGCAGAGAAGATAAGTGGCCACTTTAGGGAAATGCACAGGGAAATAAAAAGGCAGGAAATAAGGACGGATTGTGTGTTCTACAGAGGGAGGTATTTTTGAATAACTAGCTGAGCAACAATCTAGAGGCTTGTGTTTTATCTCAGATTATTTGTAAACAACATTCTGTGTCCAAGCTTGGTATGAAGCTAGTGAAAGCGCTGAATGGAAGCCAGACCAGGAGGATGTGAGATGAGTTTATAGGAAACAGACCCTGTTCACCCAGACTTCCTTAAACAAAGTTTGCTGACTAGGGTCACAGACCAACAAAGATAAAATAATGATAACAAAATAAGTGTTTCTGCTTGAGCTCTGTTGCTTACGTATGCCTGCTATGTAAAAAATTCAATCAAATGGTCTTTCATCTCTATCTGCATGTATAAACTAACATTTGGCCTTGTTTTTTTTGCGGAAGAAATTTGCCTCCCAACTAAAGCTTTCCCCAAAACTGCATTCCTCCTTCAGCATTTGATATCAAAAAACCTCCTATCACTTATGCTTAGTGAACTCTCTTGAGTTTTTTGTAACATTCTCCATTCCAAAATCTCATATTTTAATGTAACGTGGCTATGAGTTTCCGGAAAAGATAGCCTCAATTATAGAAGAGATGAATTCATCTTGTACAAATTTTCACTCTATGCTTTATGTGTTGCAGAATAAATACGTGTTCTGTGAGACTTTTATAAAACTTACAAATGAAAAAATCATAAAAGCTGTTTTCATTTTGCACATTATTACAATTACAAAATCCATCTAAAATAACACCTTGCCTTGTGAACACCACAGAAGGTCAAAATGATGCTTGCTGGGGATTCTACTGGAAGGTAAAAATGTTCTTTTCCAATTTCTTTAGTCCAGAGTTGGCTATTGAGTCATTACGATAAATCTTCCTCAAATAGCATGCAAGATGAAGACGTTTTTCATGCAAAAGTCTTTTATCATTTTTATTTTGTTTTGAACTTTATTCTTCAGAAAGTTAGCAGTATCAAATTTAGTGCTCCTGATGAGTAAAACAAATATGTAGCTGAATTATGGCAGAAGCTGAATGGGCTGCATTGCCCTGTCAGAGGCTTTGTCCAACAGAGCACTTCAGCACGGAGAAACACATCAAGTTTCATAAATACTTTTATCAGAAAACTTGCACTTTTTATTCAAAAATAGAAATGCTTTGTAATTTTAGATTTTAAAAAATAAACATTTTAGTGAAAGGCATTAAACAGCAAAAATAGTTCTGTTGTATTTTAAGTTCTTGCAAAACCCTTCAACAGAAGCAGACATTTAATACCTAAAAAAAAAGTCAAAATAGAAAAAGCAGCCCAATCTTTCCAATCCCTACTGATGTTCCTTTTCATCTTTCAGATCTTTTTGATCACTGACAAACACTGACTCTTGTTACAACAAGAAAATCTATATTCACTCTCCAGATCTGGAGGGCCACCAAGTCACTCAGTGACCGCAGATGAGCTCAAAATTAATTCTGGCTAAAGAAATTATGTAAAGCAGGTTCCTTAAGAGTTCATCCTCCTGCTTTAAAAATCTGGAAAAATCTTACAGAAAAGTTTCTAGTTATGGCATGTTAATAGAGAGAGAGAAAAGTAATGATTTATTTCCTTGGTGAAGAAAAAAAAAGGGCTTGAGAGTGGCATTTCTCAGAGGACAAAAGATGCTTCAAGTGAAGGGAATAGAAAGTAGGCAGTACTAGCAGAAAGCAGCAAGCCTTTCTTCTGCAAAGTGGCTGATAGGGAGAAGAAGAAGGTTATGAACCTCATCCAAAGGTAAAGGAAGGGTGTTCTTCATGTCAAAGTAGGAAAGTCACACTTTTGGACTATAGCCATATAAAATGAAACAGAATTTCTAAGCTGAAATATAGAGAGTGCAAGAGCGCGGACTTGTTGGAGGGAGCTGGAGAAGTGGGAGAAAAGTGAGCTTCCACCAGAGCGGGGCTCCTCTGAGAGCCAAGGGAATGAGAGGATTTCATTGATTGGGAGCTGGAGCTGTCTGGCTAGCAGACATCTGCAGGGTAAACTTTTCATACTCACTGCTAATGTAAGCTCATATTTTAGAGAACAATGAAAGTGCCCTTGTCACATATTTATTTGTCTTGCATTTCAAGCAAAGTATTTGATATTCTTCTGTTTAATCATTTTTTTTTCTGCAGTCCATGAGGCAGCCAAAGCTAGTGATAGCACAAGTAAAACAGAAGGGTTCCTAAAGTAAAATTTATTTGTTTTTCATCCCCCATGAAATATAACTCTCCACATCCAAAAATGAAAAACAGTAAGGGATCTGTTCTCCCCTCTCTGCACACATGTAACTCCATTTAACAGCAGCAAGATTAACACACACCCGTTAACTCTTACCATGCCTGCAGATTGCAGATCATGGATCAGCCTAGATTTTAGGTGAACAGATGCATAAATGTCATTTGGAAGCTGCATTTTTGGCCTTTCCACTTAGCATTTCTGATCTCCATTTTTCATTTTTAAATGAAATCTTTTAAATCTTTTAGATCTTTTTTTTTAAGGACTTTTTAAAAAAAAAGAAAAACAAATTGAATTGCTGTTTTAGTAGGGGGAAAAGAGAAGGAGGGAGCAAATAAGTTATACCCATGTGAGATGTGACTAGAGGTTAAAACAAAGCACTGATTTTGAAGAGCTTTAGGGTCACTTGGTGGAAGGTGCAACAAAAGTTAGAAAGTATTATTATTTGTTTGTACTCTATGATAATTTTTGGACCATGGAGATTTGAAAAAAGTAGAATATAAACATAAAATGAAAGCAGAATAAGAATGTAAATGCACTACAGATACAGAACTTGGACTCCACATTTTAAGATTCAAGCTTGCTCTCATATTTAACCGGGAAAGAAAAGGCAATTTTGCCTGTGAAAGCAGGGTTTTTTGTTTTTTGGGTTTTCTTTTTCCTGACTCTGTGTGTCATTTTCCGTTTTCCTCAGCCTCCCACACTCTAACAACTGGTGCATGGAATTCTCTTACCCTATGAATATATTTTCTTTTTAAGCAGAGTCTCTCCACAGCAGTGGAAAATATGAATGTGAAATGAAGCTTGCCATCCCCAAAGAAGTTTAAAGATCTAGGAGGGTGTACAACTCTATTCTAAAAGTCATTTTGTCAAGACATAGTTTACAGAGGCTCAGTTGCACAGACATAATTCTGCATTTCTTTGACGATGAATACTTTTATACCTTCAGGCGTGTGATTTGTCAGGGCAGCTTTGTGGCCTGATGGGCAATCAGAATTTGCCTCAATGGACTGAAATGACCCAGAACAAACTTACTACTTAATCTTCTTTATTACTGAAATCAATGAGTGGATCCATGGTAAGTGATGACAGTTCTTATGTAGGGAGTGAAAAGTAGACAGGCCTGCTTCTTGAACTTCCAGTGTTTTATGGGCCAGAAGTTTTATTTTGCTTCTTCACAAAGAATCTGTTGATGTTGTACAATAATGTGTAAGTCAATATGATGTATTTTCTTTGCGCTCTTTAATGTAAGAAATGTGAAAAGATTATTATATGTTACGTATTATCCCTCAGAAAGTCTCATACAAGAGTCAGTGAGAAATATATTTACATGTGTATATACTTCATAGAATTCAGTAGGGATGGTGGGATACAACAGACATCAGAGAGTTCAGGAGAGCTCTGCAGTTTTGAGTGGCTGTATGGACTTTCAGGTAATCATTTTGGAGATCTCCATCCTATATAAGGGTTTATCTCTTCCTCACATTAGTAGATCTGGGCTTGATCCTGAACACTTTCACTGTGGTTTTCTTCTAGTTTTAGAATATATCTGAGGTATATAGCTTAAATTATATTGCCTATAGTCATATTTTTACGTCCCACAACAGCTGATTCCCCCTGGAGTTTCACGTATTATTTGTCACTATAGCTTGTCCTGATCAAAGTGAAACATGAGAGCCACTAACTGTCAAAAAGGCTGGGCCAAACCTAGCCATAAAATAAGTGCTTTGTAACAGAAAAACTCTCCAAGTTCTGCTCTGTTTTTGAGGGAAATAGTCAAAAGGCTCTACAAATTATATCCATGGAAATGGTTATCTTATGATGGACATAGTAAAGAAAGACTCATTGTCAAAATTTGGCTCTGGAGCTACTTGACTGTCCATGTGCCTTTTTATAACATTTTTGTTTACTTGATAATCCAAAAAAAATTATAGGGAATTATGAGTGCTGTCAAGTTATTAAAAGTATTAAAACTTTAAGCAAAACAGTCTTCTAAATTCCTGTCCTTCTGGTTCCACACTCATACCTTGCTTTTGCACATTTGTTTTAACTGCTTCTTCCCCTTCTTTTTCAGCTGGAGTTGATTCAGTAAGCCTGTCTTTTATTTATTTAATAATTTATGTATTATTTCTTGCAGATGTTAACGTTATGAAACCTTCTGTCCCTGCGGCGTGACGCTGAGCAGCCATGCCATCTCCTCTGGTCCTGCTGAACTAGTATGACATGTCTCTAGCAATCAGAAAGAAAAGCTGGGAAGAGCATGTGACCCAGTGGATGGGATTGGCCCTGGAGTCTGTGGAGTATAATACAGCATGTCGTCACGGACTCATAGCTGATAACTTGCAGACAAGTATGGAAAAAGATGAGGTTCTCAGTGTGGACCGAAAAGAAAAATGCTCTTCGTTTCCAGATTGCTGTCAGAGCGGAGAGCTGACTGGCCTCCCTGCCAAGCAGCTTGGAAATGTTTCCAAAGAGGTGGATGAAAATGATAACCATGAAGATGAGGAGCATTTTTTGGAGGCCAGCACAGAAACTCTCGTCCATGTTTCTGACGATGATGATGACTATTCTGCACTCCACCTGGATAGTGTTAATTACCACATCACTACTGTTGGAAAGGAAACAAAAGGTGAAGAAGAGGATTTAAAAGGAGCTGGCTCCTTAACAAATATGGTACCAATAATGGAGACTAACAAGGAACCTGATGCATCTGGAATAATTGGAGATATTAATGAGGAACCTGGCTATGACCCTGTTCCTAAGGAAGAGATGGAAGAAGAAAATATTTGTGGCAGCATTGACCAAAGCCTGGAGCTTTGTAATTACAAACACTTAAATGAAGTAATAGATGTGCAGGAAAATTCTCCAAATGTGAAGGAAATTATTATGCCTGGGAAACAGCTGCTTCATAGTGCTGTAATTGCACAACAGCGTAGGAAATCTGATGCTTTTAAGGAAGGTCTTGGAAAACCTGAGTGTGATGTGGTACAGAGTGAGATATCTTCTGAATCATGTACCAACAGTGACAGACAACCATGCTCGACAGTGGAATCCAGCAACTGCCTTATGCAGCCTTCTCCTTGTGCTCATATCCTAACAATGGAAAATGGTCTGCAGGAAGGGGGTTTTACAGAACCTCAAGTGGCCCCTGAGAACAAATGCCTCTCAAATGTCAGTCCAGGAGAAGATATTCAAGGTTTACATTTAGGAAATCATTTGACCACACAAGAATGCTCAGACAGTCAAGTGAAACTGCGCAGAAGAAAGGTAGGATGCATATAAATTGCAAAGATTTTCTAATCCCTATTTCTCTATGTTTGTTACAAAATGACTAATTTATTGGAGGTAAAATATATTTTTCAACCTCGCTTCATTAACTCACCAGATGTTTATTTAAATTGCTCTGGGAAAAAGGAAGAAGTAAAACAGAGTGTTAGGAAAATGGCTGAGCCATTTGGAATTTGGGAAGTGACTTGTATTCACGTTTGATATTGTTGTCTTTGGACACCAATATTTGTTTTGTGCGTCATTCATGGCCATATGAAAAAGAATCTTCTATAGGTTTGAGAGGGTTTGTTTGGTTGGTTGCTTGTTTTTATGGTGCTATCAGGTATCATTAGCCATGTTGGGAAAGAGATTCTTCCCAGATGTTCAGAAGTCTTGTTCAAAGAAGGGGAAAGGGGAAACGTGACAAAATTTTAAAAGGGGAAAAAATGGAAAGATATTACCATAGTTTTTTGGGATTTTGCTCAACCCTATTAGCAGGTGTTCTTACAAGATGAAGTATTGATATGTTTAAAATGATGATTTATAATTTCAAAGTCCCCAAAGAGTTTAACTGTCCTTACAAAGTAAGTAAATGAATCATTCCAAGCTTTAATGGACAGATCCTGCAGCAACAAAAGCCCCTTTGGCTTTTACAGGAGGAGTTTGCTGGCTGAGGGATGACAAGGTTCATCTCCAAGTCTGGCTTTCCCAGCTGCACTGTTTGTTCATGCTAATATCCAATTTCTAATTGTTGCCTCTTCTCTGCTCCTTTTTTCATTTGACATCATCCATCTTCTTTTGTCTCTTTCTTATAAATCTGGTCTCTGTTAATCATGGGTTTTTTTGTTTTGTTTTGTTTTTCATCAGCTGTAGTGCCTCAGTGGTTGCTTCACTAAATCACAGGCTTTAAAGCACAAGCTCAAAAGTCCGAAGCACTGAATGCCAGCACCATACCCTCAATTGCTGGCACCTTGCATAAACCCTTTGGTAATATCAATACTCAGGAAAATCTTGATATGGTTGAAAGTCATGTATAACTTCTGCAGAAAGTTCTAGAAACGCTGGAAGCTCCTCTTCCTTCCAGAGTTCATAAGATTAGTTACAGTGGTAACTGTTCGGCTGCTTCCACTGTAGGTATCACTGTTGAGTTATAGCAAGAAACTGGAATTGACTACCTGACTGACAGTAACTTTCCAGGAAATGCTAAACTTATTCATCTGTAGATAATAATTTAAGATTTTAAGTCCTTTTTCAAAAAAGAACTAGTCATTTTCTAGAACTAATTGACTATCATAACCATATTCTTTGTGGCTATATTTTCAGTATTTAGTTTTCTTAGTTTACTTAGCACGATTGCTAATACTGATGTGTACAGTTGTCATTATTACCAAGTTTTATTTTACTTTACTTATAGAGGCCTATCATAATTATTTGAAAATATAGGTAAAACTTCTCTCTATGTAAAATACAGATAAAACTTTTTTCTGTTATACTGTGTGTGTACTATAAAGGGAGAAAAGAGTCTGTAGAGTCTGTTGGTCACACTTGGGTTGAAGAGTTTTGCCAGCACTTTATAGCATTTGGCTAAAGGGAAAAGATAGGGTCTGTTGTTGCCCTTCGTCTTATTTTTCCCTAGGTTTCCCCAAACAGTGTTGCTGTTTGAAAGATATAACACTTATATCTAATTATATGCTATTTTACAAAAGTCTGTCTCTATTGGTAATAATCTGTAATGAAAAATGTGCATTTGTTTATAAACTTTCCCTGAAAGCCACTTTTGTAACTTTAACAAAACATTAGAAAAACAACAGACTTGAAACTGAAGCCATCCATAAAAGTCAAGTATTTGCTTTTCAGTGACAGGAAGACTTAAGGGATTGGGAATGGCATATAAAACCTTTTCTCTCGAGGTCAGTAGTTCAAAGAGTGCAGTTATGGTCTAAAGCGCACCACTGTCTGATTAATGCTCAGAATCTATTATAATTTCACATAAAAAACAATGCTCAGAAAGGTCAGAATACTCAAACTGGCACGTGGAGATGGATTGCTCAAGGTATAGATGTACCCAAAGCTTGAGGTGGCACTAGTGGCATTACAAAAGGTGCTCAGGTTCCAAGAACTTATGTGACAACTAAATTACTTGGATTAAACATGATTCTGCCCCTGCTGATACTAAATACTTTGGAAAACCTGTTTCTCATTAACATTTTCTAAACTAGTTTTGGTTGTGGCAACAGTGCATGACCTCCCCTCTTATCTTCACAACTACCCCCTTAAACCTTTAGCTGAGGTGAGATAGCAGGAATCTGCTGTGCTTGGTCTGCCAACAAATACAAGTTTTGAGGCTTACAGGCTTGAAGTTTAGCATCTTTGACCAACACCAGCTCCATTGCCCTAAACTGCTTTATTTATGATGAATGCACTGACACTGGAGATGCTTTTTGAAAAGATTCAACCATTAGAGACTTCTTGACTCCCTCATCCAGCAGGGTTCAAATGGCTGATAACACCTTCTCTTGTTCTCTCAGAAGGGCTTCCGCAAGTTCTAACTTGCGGAACTTAAGTTGCAACTTAAGTTATGATGAGTTAATTATGATGAGTTAATGATGTTGGTCAAAATGAAAGATCCGCCAATAACCAACCTTTCCTGTGTTTTTTTGTTGATTGAAAATCAATTGATTTATCCACAGAATAAAACTGGTAGCCATTGATGGCAGACAGAACAGCAAAACCATAAATGAATACTTAGGTGTGGTTAGAAAACAGTCCCTCATGAATGCTTTCCTAGTTCAAATAAATTTTAAAACAATGACTTCATTTGAGAATTACACATTCGGATTTTCTAGAACTTGGAATAATCTTTGGAACTAATGAGTAAACTGTAACACTTTTAACTCAAGGGATCCCAGAAAAACTAATAGACTTCTGTTTATGCATACATATATATATGTTTATGTGTATGTGTGTATATAACGCAGTGGAGATTTTAGAGAACATGGTATCAAGCAAGAGTAGCATCAAACATTCATTAGAAATGGTATACCAGCAAAAGGAGAATATTTATATTTATTTCTTATGTGCAAATTAGAAAACAGAGAACAACGACCATCACACCATAAAAGACCTGGTAAGGTTTTGCTGGTGCTCCTTTTCACACTTGCTGTAAACTGCTACATGCTCCTCTCTGCAAGATTAGGGGTAGCCAGCAAAACCCCAAGGGGGGCTACTGAGCAGATGCACAAACATACAAGAACATATTTATTAAACTGATTTGGCATCACCAGGAAGCTGGGGTGTCACAACCTGTAATGCTCTCGCATGTACTGCCTGTCACGTGTTTAGCACAGGCAAAAAGGAGACACAAAATTTTTACTGAATTATGAGACTATTGTGCAAATGGACTCCAAGGTAAAATGTGTCAGAGGGAGGGTTTGACTCCTCTCTGGTAGAGGAGTCTGAAAAAAGCACCTCAGGTCTCAGTCTGGGCCCATTTCTGCTTCTAGTTCCAGTTGTTTTCCTCAGCTTTTGCTAGATTTGTTGCTTGCATCTGGTATTTCCTTGCTCAGGAAGCCAGTAAAGTAGATGTGTTCTTTTATGCCTATTACCTGTAGACTAAACTCTGCAATGCATATTTACAATAAAACGGAGATTCAGTCAGGCTTGTAAGATACTGAGATTTGTGGGTTTAGAGAATGATTTAGTTTTATAATGAAAATTCATTGTTGTGTTAGGAATCTATGAATGAAGTACCAATATGGAAAATCTGTCTTCTGCGATTAATTTGAATAGTTAGTACTGTAAGCAGACAAAATCTGCAAAATGTGTTTTGGGTAACTATGTAAAGAGAGAATGGTTTGTAAAAATGAAATAACTAGGCTTACGAAGGGCTACTTATCCAAAGAAATAAGTAGGTTATTTAATCTGCAAAGCATTTTTGCCCAAGTAGATTAAATTTAAATAACTATTAAATTTAATAATTTAAGCAAAAATTTTACATGTAGGAAAAAATTCCATTCTTGGTCAGATTCCCTTACATTCACAGGGATGTTCCAGTTGTCCATGAGTTGAAAGAGTCTCAGCCACACAGAGATGGGCCTTCTGCAGTTGTTTTACCCCCAACACATATAAAGACACAGATAAATTAAACATTTGATTCACAGGGATTCTAGATCAACAAGCTGGACAACTGAGATACTGGGAATATGACAGGTATTCATATTAATAATCTGAGTTATTTTTAAAGGGTGACTATGAGCTCGTTTGTGTGTTGAATCAGTAAAGGAGCCAAAATCTATCACGGTGAAGTTGGACTCTGAATAGTTTGAGTGAAAAGATGAAAGATGGAATTTTTCAAAAACTGAAATGTCGATACGATAAATTCTTCTTTCAAAAGAAATTGTGATTTGGTTCCTATATTTCATTGTTGTCTCCTCAAAATCTTGGATTTTTAACATAGCAATTGTCCCATATAGAGGGGGACACAACACCTAGAAGACTGACTCTTAGGTGTTTGTTTCTTTCTTCTGTAGGATAATGCTTTATCATTTCCTGTTTTAATAAAATGTGAACTAGCTTAAGACTATAAAAATGAAAAAAAGGAATCTTATATATAATAGTAAAGAAATTTGTGCTTAATCAGTGGGGTAGGATACTGCAGTATTACTACAGTTAAGGAAAGGAGGAAACAGTTTTAAGTTTTCTTCTTACAAAAATATAGATTCATAATTAGCAGTCTTATTGAGAGGAAATGATCAATAATATTAACAAAGAAAATTCAAGTCAGAAACCAGCTTAACAGAGTAGTGCCAGAAAACAGGAGAAAAAAAAAAAAAAAAAACGAAATCTGGGAAAAGAGAGATCTCTTCTTAAAATTGCACAAACATATAAGAAGTATTTTCTGATTTGAGACAGAATAAATGAATAAAACACTCCACACACGTTAGAGCTGCCGTGATAAAATGTAATTTATACCTAGATAATTGAATACACACATACAATGAACTACCAGTTGTGCGTTCAACTGCTTTCTCGGCCTGGGTAAAGTATACTTTTGCATACCTCTACACATGCAGTTGAACACGCTTTTCTGTCCTTCTTTGCAATAATTTAATACTTTCCAACCAACTATATTTTATATTCAAGATAGTGATGAAATATGAAAACATAAATATGCTGCTCTGAAAGCAGTCCTGTGGCTTCCCAAATTGAAGTTTCTTTGCAGTACTTAAGGTTATTTTCTTAAACCTCTGTAAGAACTACATTCTAGAGCTGCTGAAGCAGAGAAGGGCTATTGTCGCAGTATTTTTGGACATTTCCATACCAAGAGCTTTGAAGTAAATCCTCCCAAAATAAGCACTCTTGGACTTCTAAAATCAAGTTGAAAATAGTTCAGATAAACTTTGGATCAGCTTTTGAACTTTTGGTTGTTTATCTAAATTAAGTATGAATTCTGAAACTTTGGGGGTTCTCTCCTAATTTGAAGCTTCTGATTTACTACAGAGATAATTAATAAATTGTATTAATTACCTTTGTAAGATTCAGAGGTGATAAAGTACTGGCAAAATTGCTGAGCGGTGCAAGGAAACAGCTTGATAAAATCATTGGTATCGGGAAATATAATTGATGCGTTGTGTCTGGAGATTTGAAGTGTTTGTTATGGCAGCTGTACTCATTTCCAGGAGAAGATACAGGCTGGAAAAATACTTTAGGAACAGATTTGCTCTCCATCTTCACTTTAAATAGAACTATCCAGCTAATTTGGTTGTATTTGGTGAAATTCTCTCAGTTTCTCTTCACTGGTTCTCAGAATTTGGATTTCACTTTCATTAAAATGTTTCGATTATGCAGCACTGCTAAAGAAATGAGATTAGCAAACATTTGCCACTGTATGAATTCCTCATTGCACTTTTTTATGAGATTAGTGTTACTATTTTAATCCAGATTTCTAGATTGAATGTTGGATGCTTTGGAAGTGATGCTTAAGCTAATGCCAACAGAAAAGTAATATCTCATGTCAATGAGATGCAAATTAGTTTTAAAAACAGAGATTATCAGAAGGATGGCACTAAATGAAAAATGGACAGACAGGTAAGAAGTTACTTGGGATGTCTGAGTTCTTCACACTGGTGCCTCTTCACTAAAGCTGTGAATTTTGAAAGTGGCATTTCAGCTTTTTCTGTACTTTTGCTGCAAAGCTGGTTCCCTTATTCCATCAATTCTACAAATAAAAGCCAGAAAAAAATAGCATAGTGGATTTGGGTTTTTCCATCTATATTTGCTACCTGAACATTATTCTCGCCCAGAAGAGTGCAGGCTGCCTCTCCCTGAAGCTACTTGGCAGGGCTAAAACTCAGCTTTTGAGGATGTGTGAGGAAGATGGGGTCTTCTAGGTGCTTATAATGTCAGCCCAGGAATCCTAAGGAGACTCTCCTTTGCCTCAGCACTCATAGCTGCAAGGTAGAAGGAATGCATCATCAAACAAACAAACAAAAAACTCTGGATCAATAGACAAGTTCTACCTATTTTGCTGAAATGATTTTCATATTAACAATTTCACATTCATAGTTTTATACAAACTGCCAGCTCTTCACACCACATGGTCCTTTTTGATTGAGTGCTCAACTGTCAGTGTTAGCTCTTAACTTGAACAGCAGGGTGAACCTGTTGTGAGCACTAGCATCTAACTTTTTAGATTTAGATGCAATAAAATAGATCTATTTCTTATTTTATTGCAGTGAAAATACCAGAGATTCAGTTTCCAGACTTGTCCCAAGCATTCCTTTTGGATGGCTTAATCTCCTTTTTCCTCCTTTCTTTCTTTAGGGAATGGGGATAATTTAATGCTGCTTATATCATTTTTCTGTTTAGCTTGTAAAATTCTTAGAATTCATTTTTGCATAGAAGTTGGTTCAGTTGGGCTCCAGTCAAAACCATTGCTATATAAGTAGTAATTGCAGGTGGGGGCTTGTTAGTGATTCTTATAAATACTTCTAAGTTTTGCACTTGTAACAATAACTCAGAGCAGCCTAGGAAAAAAATAATTTCACTTATATTTCCCCTCTATCAGAGAGAAGATGAAAATATGTATAGGAATAACAGGAGTGCATAGTAATTCAATTCAAAATGAAAACATGAATTTTACTATATCCTGATTTGACCACAGGGAATCATATTTGGGTTTTCCTCAGAGTCAGTCTGCAAATGTACATCAGATAGAGAAATCTTATGGCTGAAAAAGTATTTTCAGAGTCAATTATCTTAAATTGGATATTTTTTGTAAAGTATGATATATAAATTTGTCCATTTCTCATAGTTTATGTTTCTGTATCAAGAGTTAGTTTAAAAAAAAATAAAACTTCTCTCAAATATTTTCTGGGAGCAATCCAACAGGCAGGAAATGCTCTACCTCAATCTCGGGTTATAGCAGCTACTAGAAGTTCTGAAAATATGGAGAGCAGTGAGTACTGTTTGGAGGATCGTAGGAGACAGGTTTGCTGTGGAAATCTTGACATTACAGAAGCAACTGATACCAAGTGTGACTGCTGTGTCCTTAGGCTCTGTTCAATGGCCATGCTAAACTTGGATGTTTTAATAGTATGTAACTCCAGAGATTGCAGAAACTCTCTGGAGTTGCATAATATTAAATATTTATCTTTCTATATAACTATACAAACACTTCTTGCAGAATAGATAAGAAAAATATACTTCAAAATACAATTATTATTCAACTATTATTTCCCCTACAATTGGGTCCTGTACCTATGCCAGCATGGCGCTTTTCATGCTCTGAGGGGACTACTTCCATCTGGTTATCTAGGCAGTGTATTTTTCTTAATTTTGTGCAGGCTGGTGGTAAATGTAGATGTTTGCAATGTGATGATTTGATTTTAAGGATGATTTTTCAAACAGCAGAGACCTCGTTTTCTCTCACATAGAATATAGATTTGCGTTTGTTCTGCTTTGTTCTGTTGATGTTTTTCATGAAATACTTAGTTTTCTTAGGTCTTAAGAAGGCACATGGATCTGTTTTGCCTTGGCCCACACTCATGTTAACATGAACATTACCAAAAATTGATGAGGGATCCTAAGCCACAACAGCTTTTAGAAAGGCTAGCTGATATCCACATGTCTTGGATCTGCAGTCTGTAGTATTTGTTCAGTGCACAACTATTACTGAGATCCACAGTTGCTTCACCACAAGGAATTTGCTGCATTTGCACATTATTATTAAATGGTCATAATTTTCAAGGCATCAGGAGGAATCTGGCAGGGACTGCAAGTAAGGCAAAATGCAGAGTATGATTTCTTTAAAAACAAACGGAAACCTTTATTTGGTGTTGGTAATCACAACCTTCTGTTTCTCTTTTCTGCATTGAAATCTTACTACTGAAATTTACCTAAATATTTCTGATAATGAAGATGTAACAAATAGTCTGAATTGACTAAAATAGTCGAGTTGAAGTTTTTTACACTATTTTTAGTCCTGTTCTGTGGTAATCAGTAGAAAGTGGTGGTCATAAAGCACTTCAATTAATGTAATTAGATGTTCCCTAAGTTTTTCTTGCTGTGCTCAAAAAAAAAAAAGTACAGTAAATATTATCTCCATCTATCTGGAAGCTAAAGAATGCTTTCCCACAGACTTCCTTTGTGTTTGGACTGAAGTCTGATGTATTTCAAACAATCTGAAAAATATTTAAAACAAACCCAGAACAGGATGGGATGATTGCCAGGCCATTACAGTATAACCTTTATGCAAATTTTACTTTGACACATTTTTGTGACAGTGCTCAGCAATAAATTTTAGAGGCTGCCAGCGTTGTCTAGACTGCAAACCAAGAGACTGTCGCACATCAAGTTATGCATGAGTTGGATTTCAGCTACCTAAAATGGTCATGAAAGTATTTGTATGTGCACATGGTTCATGGTCGCGCGCTATCGCTTCCCCAAAGGGATGTTAGGCATTTCCAGGAGTCACTGCAGGGAGTTTTAGCTTCATGCACCCAATCCTCAGCAATTGGGTTGGGCCAGGTGTGGGATGAAGGATGAAAACTTAACATTATTTTTCTTGAAATAAATGACTAAAAGGTAACATGGGAGGCCTGTATTAGAGTCCCGTGGTGCCTGGTTATGCTGGGGAGCCTCTGGAGCCGCGGCCTGGATGGACCCTGAGCTGCAGACGTGGCCCATGTGCTTCCAGGCACAAGCAATGGACAAACCTGGTTGTGCCGAATGGGAGCTGCCTGCAGGGCTGCTTTCCACAGAGAGTTTGTTTTTATGTTTCTTGCTTCCCTCCGTGGCAGCACACATGGTGCACGGAGGCTGCGGGGAAACTCGCTGCTCCGGCCTTTCGGCCGCTCTCTCAATGGCAGCGCGGGAGCTTTGCGAGGGGCTCCGTGCGTATCGAATAGCCCTCTGAAGAGGGAAACAATGCAATGGCTGCTGCCAAAAACTAGTGCAAGCGCCAGAGGATATGGCCTAAAATGGTCAGGAATTCCAATTTAGATGTATGCTTTTCCCCTCATGAAAAGAAGTAAGTGGCTGTTGGGCTTCTGTGTTTGCCTGTGTGTACATGCACGCATACGCCGTGGGGTGTATGTATGGTAAATGTAAACCAGATCCTTGCTGTCCTTCGTAACTCGGTCCTAGGTGACATCTCGTGCTTTTCCAGCAATGGAATATAAGGAATTTGGCTTCCTCGGAATCTGTTAATGAAAAATTGGCTCACTTAACATGAGGATGTCCCTCAACACTGTGCGCTATTACAGCAATAACTTTCCTAAGTTTCACATTATTTTTGCAGCTTTACCTTACACCAGACTTAGAATAGCAAGTTCAGTATGTAAAATATTTATGTAAAATGGAAGCTTGTTTATTCTTTCCTGCAAGAAACCTCTTTTCTGAAAATTTTTGCACATGGAAAATCAGTTAAAGGTTTAGAAAATCTAGATGTGTTAAGAATACCAAACTTATTTCAGTACTTTTCTTTAAGCATAATTGAGTATATTTTCTAATGTAGCCACACACTCTTACACACACACTCACACAAGGTTTTTTAAGGACATGATTCTGTTTTACTGTTTTTGCTTTGATCTTTTTGGTGACATCACCATCCTGAAAAGATGGTTGCATGCACTAAAGATTCATAGCTGTTTCATAAAGGCAAGAAAGATGAAAATTTTACGTAATGCTAAAGCTCATGACTACTGTGGCATGATTTTGACATCAAAATATTTTAAAATCTGAAACTAAAATGAAAGAGCATGGCCACAAGCAAAAACTTGTGAATCTGCTTGGAATTAATTTCCTATAACTATCATTCAAGTTTTCCAAAACTGTACTTTTTTGGTGTGATAAATGACAGTCTGACACAGGTATAGCTCTAACTGCTGAATGTGTACAACTGAAGAACTGAAGTTCTGAAGAACTTATTCCCACACTAGAAACTCACATTTTTGCAATTTTTTCCATCAATTAACTACAAGAATATATGGTAGGACATGATCAGGATCATGTTTAGGCTTTACACCTATATAGAAAGCAAAATTGCAAGGGAGTAGTTGCAGGGTAAAAGAAGGAATAGGGAAAAAAAAAAACCCAGAAATTGTCACATGGGTAATAGAAAATTTAAAAATAGGTAGGGGAAGATTAACTGATATTTCATTTAAAGTGACCATTCACTTCCTTTATCACCTCACATAAATGACATCAACCACTTAGTCCATTATAGTATGAAAGAATATTTGGAGACAACTTCCCCCATTCTATATGTGAATGGTATACATATTGACTTTGATATACTCGTCGATATAGCTTGGGTAGTATCATTGTCATTAAGCACATTTCATGAACATTGCATTAAGCTTTTAGAAAAACGTGTGGTAATTCTTACCACAGGTTCTTTCGTAATACACATTTTAAGTCAATCAAATGCATTTTTGCAGACTGAAGTTTATGACTAGTTATGACCATGGGGAAATCAACTTGAATCAGAAGAAATTCATACATTCCTGCAATCTGCTCTCTTGGGAGCAATTCTAGAAGCCTGCAATTGGGCTGCCAATTACTTTTTTCTAGGTCATACATGCTCTCAGTGAGACAAAAAGCATTTCTATGTTGTCTTATCAGTACTCTTCTAGACAGCTTATTAAAATCTCTAATCCTTCTGAACCCTCACACTTAGCTTTTCCAAAGTTCTGATCCCCCTTCCCCCATTTCATATAAACTCAGTGTTGCAGTATTAAAATTTTTAGCTCTTTGGAGCTTACTTCTCCTCAGGCACGTGTAGAGGAAAGATTGCTGTCAGTGGCACAAGAATACTGTCTGTTTTTCTCCTTGCAAGCATCACAGCTTCACAGGATTGGGCTCCAAGCTCAAAGCAGCAGCCAAGCAGAGCCCATGTGAGTAGAGGAGGAAGGGAATAGAAAGCTGGAAAAACAGCCAAGCGGCTTCTGTGACTCTTTGTCCACTTAGGAAAGAAGGGCAGAGCTACCCCAAGCATCCTCAGAAGCAACATTTCTAGTGATACTTCCAGCTCCTGGTTGCCTCACCCAGCCCTCATTTCTACCATTGTACAGAATTTCTACTCAGATTCATTTGTACTGGCCAAAAATCTGTCTCTTTAGCCTGTTCCACAGCCCTGATCTGCCGCCACTTGGTCCCTAGCTCTGGCCTTCCTCTCCCAGCCCTGTCTGCTGGGACAAACTTTATACTTGGAAAAAAAACCTCACATCTGAGCAAACAGCTTATGGAGGACGAGCTCTCGGTGTCAGCAGCGTTGCCTCATGGAGCACAACGACAACAGCCTAAACGTCAGCCCCATTAGTCACCGAGGGTTGTTTTGGGCTTTAAACACAACTTTTTTATTTTCTAACCGCTATGTTCAGACAAAATGTTTACTGTGGGTGAAGTATAATTGTGAGGCTTTGATCTTTGCTTTCAAACTTCTTTTAAACTGTAAAGAAAACTCATCTGTGCTGAGAATGACATTAGAGGCTATTTTTGGAGTAAGACCAGGATTTGGAAGGTGAAAGGACACTTCTCCAGTTCTCTCAACAAGTCCCTGGGAAAGTTAAAAATAAGTCTTGCTGGAAAAAAAAAATTGGCAGTTGTTATTTGAGAAAATTTCTTTATTCCAGGAACTGCCTCATGTAGCAGAAATTTATTTACCATCTGTGTAGACTTGAAAAATTTTCCATCTTACCAGATACACAACTGAAATAGCAACAGTCTTTCCATTCCTATGCTTTCCACTAGCCTCTGTATTATAAGTGCATTGTTTTAAATACTTAAGAGATTTTTGTGTTCTCCAACGAGGGGTAGCTCCATCAGAGCCCAGCTGTCAAACGCTGAAGCTCTGGTCGTGACCCGCACTGGCGTCACCTTCCTGTTGCTAAAGCCGGTCCCTTGGGGAGGGAGGAGTTCAGGGATCTGTCACATGGAAACTAAGGCTCATTTTCATTAGTGTGGCATTACTTATAACAGCTACTAGTTTTAAGGTAGTTACTGGAGAAATGAATTGGTTTTTCTTTAAAAGTAAATAAACTTTCTTACTTTCAAGTTCTGTAACTGTTGGAGGGAGGAAAAAAGGATGTAAAAATTTAAAAGAATGTGTCTAACTGGCCCTATAAAATGCAAAGCAACTTGTCTATATGTAGCTCTCTATATGACCCCTGACTACTCTCCTGTATACAGAGACCAGAACTCAACACAAGCAGCTCCTAAGAGACAGGAAAAAAGAAGAGCTTGGGAACAGATGTCAGGCTGCACAAGCTTCAATTTGATTGCAGGTCCTGGGGTTTGTTCTTGCATTCATTCTAGGGGTGTATTTTGCCTTTGCTTTCATTCACGCTCAGGATCCTGAGGGGCTGATGCTTCTTTGAGGTTCAAGTGGCTTTTGAGCCCATCCATCCAATTGATACGCATGTATCAAGTGTGGCACAAAAGGCAGGCATCAAAGGCTTCCTGTTTGAAATCTACCTTGAATTTCCTTAAAGATAAGCTAATCACTTAAAGAATAAGCCAATAAATAATAAACTAAAAGCCATTCTTATTTTTCCTTCTTACCTGTCTATTTTTTACCTGCTTCGGTGTTCATTATGTTTGGCTGAAGGCGCTTATTTTATTCCAGCCCTTCACATAAGATTTTTCTGTCATAATTCTGAGTCTTTGATGTAGTAAAATCTTATGAGATGTGACTGCTTTAACTAGAATTATTACTAAACCCTTTAATCCACTAGTTTTGCTCTGTATTTTAAACTTAATTCTGCCTGCTTTCAGACTTTTCTCTGACCCATACGGCTGCAAACTATGTTATACTTGGGAAAACTCCTTAGAGGATTGTGAAAATAGACATGTGTGAATTGTAAATCACTGTATTATTTCCTGTTGCTGCTAGATTGTATGCAGTCCCCAAAGGAGGAAATTAGAATTTGTATTCTCAATTTGCAATTACATGTGTTACTCAACAACTAACATTTTTATGTTTGAGTTTCAGTTCCCAAAGAAGCAAAAGGTTTTCCTTGTTGTTTTCAGTTAGGTTTGTGTCAATGGGGTAAAGCACATGCATGCTGCAGTGGTTTCATTTGGGCCAAGAGCACACTTTTGATGCAAGTTTGCTGACTGAAGGGATACAAAGCATGAGAAGTGGCTTTGTGGAGCTATTTCAAAGCATGCAAACTGGATCCCTTTT
>JAUBOD010000136.1:611704-634399 GCA_032353885.1 Nothura maculosa
TGTCATTACTGTAGCTTTTTGATTACAACCAGGTGTTTTATGCCACTTGGTTATTACGGTTTTTGGAAATTTAACAGTCTCTTATTTTTCTCCTTGTGTCTATATGCTCTTTTTTTTTGATGTAAGACACAAAGCCAGATACAACCTCTCAGCTGCTCTCCTGTTCCCTCACTTCATTAGTACATGGTCCTTGTTCATTTCAACTTTACCTCTGTGCTTTTGTTTTGCAATACAGCTATGATTTTGTTCCTTCAGTTCGTTAATGCACAATTCTTTCCATTTCTTAATTCACCATTAATAAACCCCAAAGCTCAAAGCCATATTTTCAGCAGTATAACACAGAGTAATGCACCATATAATTCAGTGGAAAAGGCAGGTACTTGTGGTTCAGGGAGAGAAACTCAAAAAAAGAGGCAGAAAAAAAGATTTTGCTCCAGTGCTCCTCAAAATCGTGTCCTCTAATTTTGTGTGACAGTGATGCACCTCAAGAGAAACATTTATTCTTGAGAAACTAATTGTAGTATTTCAAGCTGAGCCCCGTACCATTCTTAGTCTTTATGTCTGTGATTTCTTTCTTGAAAATGAGCATGCAGTCCTGGATTTCACTTGAGCGTTCAAGGCCTGAATCATATTTAGAGCGCCATGACGATGTGATCATTGCCTGTTAACCCCCAAGCTTTGTCACCACTATATTATTCACAGATCATTCGTTCAGGAAGAACAGGGGACCATTAATGATCTAAGGTAAGCAGAATTAACCAAGTGGTGTCTGTCAGGTAGGCCTATTTCACAGACATTAGAGACTGATTAATTTTTTTCCAGTGTCCTGAAGCATGATGAATTAAGCAGCAGGAAAGCTAGCACTTCTGAAATTGCTCAAATATAGTCTGTAATTTGCTCTTTGTATTTCTTCTGAGCCTGGGCTGTTGATGTGACTTTCATGCCATTAATAAGTAGCAATCCTATCAAGCTGAGTTTCCCAAATAAATCCAATTAAATCCAGATGGATATATTGTTCTTGCAACATATCCAAATAAAGTGCCTTCTTGGAATCTCTTAAAATGGTCATGCTTAATACCTTCAAAATACTTCTCACAATTTTCTGCTCATACTTGAAATATTCACGTCAGTGATCAAATTTTTACACTACAGAGATCACATTTCAGACTACTTTGAAAAATAGCAGAAGACCCCAAACACTGAATTTTTTAATCGTTTTGCTTTTTCCTGTTTTCAAGGCTTCTTTCTCCAAGGCCCCTTGCATCCTACCTTCTTGGCATGTGTGAATTTTATTCCCTCTGCTTTTTTACAATGCAGCTAGGTCATTGTTAGTAACATCCTGCTTGAATGTTTATAGTTGCTTCTTTGTCCAGCTAAAATCTACCAGGAACGTTGCGCCAAGATCAGAGCAAGGTGCTGACTGACAATAGAGTTGTTTTGTTCTTGCTGGAAAAACTTTGAATTTTGTATTCTTTCTTTTCATATTTTTCTCTTTTCATGCTTATAATAATAATGAGGTTTTTTTATGTGTTTTTTTCACCTCCTTCACTCTAGCTGATCACTGCCCAGAGTTTATTTTTACAATATCATTCAAGAATAGCATTTTTTAAATAAAACTTTTCTACAAATCTACAGTATTTCCAAATGTTCCATTTATATTCAAAGTTTTGTGCAGAGCCATTGAGATTTTGCAATAGTTCTAACCATAACTACTGGAATTCTTCAGCTATTGAAAACTGGACTTTGTGCAAGTAGGTTTAGGTGCAAAAAATGATAGGAATTAAAAACATTTGATTAAATCATTAAAAATATTTGCAAAATGTTTTGCAAGAGTGAAATTTTGTTCAGCCAAATAATTCTGCTTAACATCAGGAACAGAATCTGAGTTAACCTTGACTTCGTGTTTGTCTTTTTCTCTGCCATCCACTCTGTGAGATAACTCTTGAACTCCAGCCTCCCACTCAGTAGAGTCACCCATAGAACAAACTTGAGAGTTTGTATCTATATATGTCTATATACATTTGTCTGTATTATCTGCCTCATTGTGGTGGTGTTTACAAGGCAGTGGTCGGTGGCCAGAAGCAGAGACGAGCAGCTCGTGTGGGTCACGATGCTGATACCATCTGAGCACTGACACTGCTCACATCTCAATCTTCCTGCTGCTCTAATTTGCAGTGTATCTGCAGCCTGTGTTTGTTTTTGATACACGTGCTGTGAAATCAGGTAGGATACTTATACAGTAATAGGCCACACTCATATTTGAAATGAGTTCTCTTTGTTTTCTTTAATATCCTGTCCTCACTTTGCTTTACCTATATGAGATGTTTTCAGATTGTATAGTAAGACCTATTTTTGGAGCAGCTTGTTCCTTACGTCTTACTGTGAAAGAAGACAGATAAGGAGATAAACAAGCAGTGGGAGGGAATGAAATCTAAACCTGTTTTTCCATCTAATACCCGTGTGCACTGTTTGGGAGAAAAATATTTTTGCTTTGCTGATGAAGCAGGTTAGAGCTTTACAGTGTTGTAGGTGATGCAGTACCAATCCTGTGTCAATTATGAAATTATGTGAAAGAAAATGATATAACAGTATCCTTGTGGAGTGCTTTGGAGCTGCTCATGAGCATACTGACTTTCTCCCCACCTCACAGAATCACAGAATGGTTAAGGTTGGGAAGAACCTCTAGATATCATCTAGTCCAACCCCTCTGCTCCAGCAGGGACACCCAGAGCATGGGGCCCAGGCAGGTTTTGAAGACCTCTGGAGAAGGAGACTCCACAACCTCCCTGGGCAGGCTTACCTGCAGACTCTCCTCCCTTTCCTCCATGCAGTCCCTTCTTTTCTCTTCGAGCTTCCTCTTGCCATGCCCCTTTCCTCCAACCGAACATAAATTCCAGAGGACAAAAAAGAAACAAACTTCTCTGGAGGAGGATAAATACAAGGGTTCAAAAATTTGCAAAAGAATGCTGCTTTCAGAGTAACTTTCTCTCTCAGCTGTGTGACACAAGGCTGTGTCCTTTGATATCAATGGTCAATCCTTTCTAAAGAGCAGCTCAGAGGCCGGGATGTGTCTCTGAGCAAGCCTTGAATGCCCAGCACTGTGAACAGATCAATCCCCTTAACTAGTGTTCATGAGCTCGAAGAATCCAGTGCACATAAACAGATTTCAAAGACATACATGAAATAGCTGAATATATTATAAAGAAAAGCTGAATAACTGGTCCGAACCACAGACTTTTACAAAATTCCAGTCAACCACTTAATATCCATTATTAGACACTGAGCTTTGATGAATTTTAGGCAACGATGTCATATGTTGTCAGTGGTGTCTGAGGTAAAACTAAGTTTCCTTGGTGGTTTTTACCCAGATTAGGACATTATCAGCACTGCAGAAGGAATCTCTTGATAGCTGCAGAGTTCCAGAAAAGCTGACATGACTGCAGCAGCTTGGCTATTTTGTGGAGAGGATAGTTAGTTATAAAATATGGTGAGTACACATATGGAATGATATAGATAGAGAGGAAGTTCCAAGTTCTTTTGATTCTATAATTTCTCAAATCCAGTGATTATCGTTTATTATTAATTTCTAAGAACTTAGCGAGAAAGGGATAGCACAATCTAAAAAGACTTTTGGAGCTATCTAGAATCAATCTTCATGTAGCTGAGGAGTAATAATAGAGTAGTAGTTCTCTTAATCAACAGTTGCATTTATCCATATGACTTAATCTCAGTTGGCAAGGACTTGATTTACACAGGACTAGGTTTCCATATAGTTAAGCTTAAAGTCTGATATGAGCACCTGATTTACCTAAAGTAACATTTTATTGAGTTGAAACATGGCTGTTGAGACAAGTTCTGAAAATGCAAGGGTGTCAGATCTTAACCCAAACCTGAACTCTAATTTTGGCTCTGTCCTGTTCACAGATGCAAATCTTATCTTTAATCAAGATCAAGCTTTTTACCATCACTCCTCAGTCACCAGGAATAGTTCTTATAAATAAAAATGTGCAGTGCTTTGCAACACAAAGCTACCCTTAGTTTAAATCTTACTGTGCGGAAGTAATTTAATAAGAAAGTAATTGTCACTGGGTCAATCCAATTTTCACATGGGAAAGAATGAGCTCTCTTCCAGGAAAACAAGGCACTTAAACTCCTTTCACTGAATATAAGACACTAGCAATGGATTTTCTCATGCTATCAGGTTATCCTACAAATCTGTAACATAAAAAAAAAAACATCTCTGGCATTTCATCAGCTTCATACATTGGAAAATCAAAGTTGTATTTGAATTGAGGGGCAAGGCATGGCTGTTAACTGCTCCTTTTTGCTCTTTCAGACTCTCACCATCTAAATTATAAAGGTTCAGAGTCCTATAACTTCTTTATAGTGATGTCCTGAAGAAAAAAATATCAGAAGCCCTCAAAATCTACATCTGTAAAATCAACATAACCTAGTCTGTAGCAATAAGGTTAGAGCTATGAGCTATATGGTCACTTTACAACAACATGAGTTGTAAGGGTAGGCCATCGCTGCTGCTAGCAGATCTGCAAAGTGAACCAGACTGGGAAACATCCTGCTCAGCACTCTCCTTTTCTAGGGACCCTGGGTAACACCATGAATTTTGGACAAACTAAAGTGACCACAAGGCTACAACCTATATATATATATATATATATATATGCCAAAGCAGCGATCCTACAGTAGAATGGCAGGCAAAGCTGAGAGGCAAAGCAGTGAGTCCTGGAGTTTTTGGAAGCAGGGATGTGCATCTGCAAATAGATTTTCACCTGGACTCTTCCACTTTCTGAACGTGGTTCTAAATTATAAAAAGAGATATTGTGGGCCCCAGTCAAGGTGCAGAGGTGGGACTTGTTCTTGGATGTTCATGTTATAAATAGCCATCACTGTTATAATGATTTTATGGGTTTTTCTGTTGATTAAGCCCTGCAGTTAAAAGGTCATTCAGTACTACAAATGTTTTTTTTTAATATCCTGACAAATCAATCATGTCATGCAAGTCATAGGCAACCATAGCACTGTTCTGAGTATCTGCTCCAGTATTTTAGTTGCACAGAACGTCTTGCCTCTAGAAGAAACAGTGCTATTTTGAAATTCACTTTCTAAACAAATTCGGTACTAGAGGAGAGTTTAAATTCTCAGCTTCCCTTCACCATTTGTCATGAAATGTCTGCATAGAAAAAACATGAAGGTGCTGTAACATTTCAAACTTTGCAGCAGTCTTCAGTGTCTTTTGCTACATCTGCCACAACACTAAGAAAATCTTTAAAAAAATTAGGTCATTAGTAAAACTTCTAAAAAGTCCAGTTAGTGCATATTTTTCTGATGAAACGAACCAGAAACAACACCATAATATTTCAAAGAGACTTCCAAAAGGCTTTGTAAAGACAAAATAGTAACAATACATAAAAGTTCCATATATTGCAAAAGTTCTGGTTTGTGTTTAGTCATTTGCATTTTCAGAACTCACTCCAATTTTGCAAATTTGTTGTTCTTTATACCACAAAAATGTCCTGCTCAGATTAGCATTAACATTTCAGACTCCGCTAGCCACTACTTTACATTTTTGGTACTATCTTCACCGTAGAGGTACTTAGCTGTTCTGTCATTTTTCTACAAGCCTCATTAGCTCACTTGCCATGCTGCATTCAGTGCTGTCTAACTTGCAGCCATTAAGCAAAAATATACACTCCAAATATTTGATTCTGTACTAGGCATATCATGACATAAGTGAAATAAAGGATGCACAAAATACATTTTAGGTGCATTTCCTCAGAGTTCATATTTTCTTCTTCTTGTGGATTAAACAACCGTTGTTGGCCAGCACAAAATTGTCTTCCATTTCACCTATTTTTGGCAATAGGGCCGTAAGGAACGTGCTATTATACTTTTTTTTGCTGCACGAGCAATGTAGATCCATTCTGCAGAAGAGAAGATAAAGTCGTAGCTTGTTTAAGGTAGGTCTTAAGCATTTAGTTTCACAATTCCTGTGCCTATGGCCTGGCTATCCAGTCTAATTGGGCTTTCCGGGGCTACATGAGGTTTACTGTAATCGACATATACCTATCTGCAGCATAGAGCTTGCTCTGCAAAAACTCAGCTCTTTTCTCGACAGGGATTCCCCACCTCATTCCTTCATGAACTCTAAGGTTTTAGTTTCTTTACCTCCTCTTTACAGAAGTCTCTATAGTCTAGACATGCTTTGAGCTTCTGGGGAAGAAGAAATTTTACTTAACACACCCTCTCTCAGCTTCTTGCTGTTTACCAGTCTCTTCTGATGGCCTCTTCCAGACACGAGAGGGACACGAGAGGGGCTGGAAACCCTGTGTTTGGCGAAGCAAACTAGTGTATCTGTCATGTAAATCTGATGGCTTTAGGGAATGTGACCCTGGCTAACTTTAGTAAGATTGCAGAAAACAGCATGATAAATGCTGGTTCTTCTGTCTCTATCTAAACATCTAAATAAATGGCCAGATTCTCAGAAGTTGCAAGCATTGAACTCATCTCAGTGAGTTGCAGAATGCTAAAAAATGTTCCTAAGTCTTGTTATACAAGATGTGAAAATTCCCAGACAAATCTTGCTTATGATCCTCAAATTTATTTATTTTTGTCCCTCCAGGTAAACTTACTATAATATTTACTTGTATCTTTAGCAAAGAATGCCAAATTTAAACCTACCACCAAATATTTCAAGTGTCTTTGCTGTGCGAATGAGAGTATATTGCATGCATGTGTGCATATTTATGTGACTATGTATACACAGAAATATAAATAAACCCACAGGACTTAAAAGAATAATATGAAACTAAAAGGCAGAAGCAGTTAAATATTTATATTTTTACAAAAAACAGATGACTGATAACTTGGATTTCTTCAAGCCAAGCCTTCATGAGGCAAAACTCACAAGGTGAAGTAACTAGCTAAACCTGTTCCCTTCACATAATGATTTGTTGTAATTTTTGTGTAGTAGCACATTTTTGCCATAGTTCTTTCTAGCTTTGCACACACAATTTGCTTGTGAAGAAATATAAATGTGAGATATACTCTGCAACCTAAGTGACAGGGCTGGTCCAAGTAGGGCAGATATGGCCGGCTGAACTTGTCCCAAAGACGAAGAGTTTGTCTACTATATCCTACTGATATCACTTTAATTTCACTTCATACCTACAAAGGAAAAATATATATGTATATAAAAATATATATAAAAAATGAAAAGTCCTGTTAGAATTCACCTTTTTATTTTCCTTCAGGATCAATTTATTTTTCTCTTGTAACACTGAGCCCTTTGTGTGTTAACCTGTACTCCAGGGCCTATCATTTTCATTTGGCAAAGTTACAAAAGAGCTTCTTTAATAAACCACTGACCTAAAAGCAAATTGTGCCCCCTTCCATGATACCAACCAGCCTTTCCTATACGCCCCTCAGTTTTGACATTTTTTTCTTTCCATATTTAGAATTGCTACTTAAGTCCTACTTTGTGATTTAAAAAAAATGGAAAAATTCATTCCTAATTTTATGGAAATTTAAATTCCAAGTGTCAGTAATTTTAACTGTCATACAGATATAAAGATGAAATAATTCTGATGTAACGTTTTAAATATTATAAAGTAATATAAAAGATAATAACAGATAAAGTCTGTAGTAGTCACAATGATTTATGATAAGAATTTATTTAAAATGTTTCACATGCTGTTTTTTGAGGCTCATAAAATGTGGAGTTTGAGCTTTGTATCATCACATAAACCTGATTCCTAATGCATTTGATTTCAATAGCTATAAAATTCCATGTAAATGATGGCATCGGTTCTTCTCTCTTGATTGACGTTTGAATGTTTAGTTTGAAAAATCAAAAATCTTAACATTAAGGTTAAAGAAAACCATGAAGGCCAGAATTCCTCTGACTTAATTGGAAAAGTGTAACAAAACTAAACAACTTCCCTGCCTTTAAACCTGTAAAATAGGTATATAAAACTTAAATACACAATTGTGATCTCTTATTTTTGTATTTATAAAATAAATCCACAATAGACATATTTCAAAGGTAAATTTAATGGTATCACTGGTGATAATTTCAGAGATTTAAAATATAATCATTATTTTGCTTAGCAGCTTAGCTTCTGCTTGATTTATAGCATAATTGGAAGGCAATATTAAGTTCATTGAAGTATCTTCCTGTTAATTTTACATGAAATGATCAGATCTGGGCTGGTTTTGCAATAATATCAGAAATGCAACATCTGTCATTTTTCACTTCTGGAGCCCCATTTAATCACAGTATTTTTCTAGCTGTATAATTAGTGCTCAGATTACTGTCATAATATTCTCCACAAAGCTGAAGTCTTTGCCCTCATAACAAACAGACGTGGGGTCAAGTAAAGGTAAAACCTTTTTCTCGCTTAGTTTGGAAGTCGTAGCTGGGATAACTCTTAGCGTAAATATGGTGCCAATTTACTAAATTTAGGAAGGAAATCAGAACATATTGTCTAGGCTTGAAAGAGCATCACCAGTTCTTCCCAAACAAGATACTGATTTTCTTTAATTTTATGTTTTCATTATTTTTTTTTCAATCAATGAACACAGAGGTTACATTCATGCTGTGCTCTGTAGAGTTTGATTTGGGTCAATTTTCATCATCAAAATCTTGACATGATCCTAAATAACGAATGGTAACTGGGAGGCAGGTAACATCAAACCAGCTACTGCTAATAGAAATATAACTCCAAAGAAGGAGGGCCATTATCTGTAATTTATTCAATTCAAATTTTAACTACATTAAAACTAATTATAAATTATTATGTGCTGCAAATAAAAGATAATTGTGCACTGGATAAGATGTAGTTTTAACATCATGTTTAGTTTTGCTTCTCTTAGCCCCCTGAAGTAACTCTATTAATTAGTGCTTTCATTAGTGTTGCAGGAAAGTGGTGATTAAAGTTAATACAGTAATGATATTCTGAAAAGTTGATATTTTCCATTAATACCTATTCTATTAATATCTATCTGGTGATATGAGAGTAGATCGAAAGCAACTCAGCTTGGCTTAGTTTTCTAACACAAACTGTTAGGTTTCCTCACTTCATGAGCAACTGCTGCTTTCCATATACCCTGCTGAGTTAGCACAGTTATGTGATAATGATTCCTGGGTTTTTTTTTCCTGAGGTTTTTGAGCAATTTTCCATTTTATGAATAATGAATTGCTAAATTTCATTTTTAAAGTAACTTATCTGCTGGATAGTTTACTTGGCTGGCATGAAATAGTGCATTAACAATAAATAATAAATGAATAATAATAAATAAATGACATTTAATAGTATCTTAAAATAAAAACTGAACAAAAATAGAATACAGTCTACAGGTTGACTATGTTTAGGCAAAACCAGCTGCAGAAAGGAAGTTACAAAAACAGAATGCCTTTGTTTAGATAAAATTATTATAAAATATGAAAGATGTCAAGTTTATGCAGCTGAAATCTGATGAAATTCAGGTGACCAGATTTGTGAAGAGCACATGGGTTTGAAAGAACTTGTGAGAGGCTAGAGAAATGGAGAAGCTCCATCTCATGCTTAGTCCTGAAATCTTTAGGAACATGGAACTTCACATCTGGATACATTCAGACTTTATGCTCTATGTCATTTTCCAAAACAATTTTCTCTTTTTCATTCGGCTGAGGGAATGTGCCCTTCTGAGTCTGACTTTCTGCTGCTATTTGGTTGATTGCATTTCTCTTATAATAGGAGACAGCATCGTAATTGTGAATTTCAGTACTGTATAGCAACCGAGTGCTTCTGAAGTCTTTTCCTTTGAAGTATAACTCATTTGTGGGTTTAACAGGAATTAAAAAGTGCATATTTTGGGTGAGCTGTAAACCAATGCTATGGAATACATTACATATGGAAAAACACGGTCATCTAGTCAGAATTCTTATAAGAAGGGTTAGCAAAACCTACTTTCCAGAAAGAATAGATGTGTGTGATGTCTGCAGGCATGTGCGCGTGTGTATGCACACGACATTATGCTTGTGTTGTTTGTTTCTGTTTCAGACCATTTCAAAGATTAGTTCAAGATATGATTTACAGCCATAACAATCCTGTTCCTTTCAGCAATGTCCACACCTTCTCTGAGATGCAAGAAGAATAGAGTGCTTTATTTTTAATGTTGTCTCCTAATAGTCTCCAGCTGCAACCCCCCACCCAGTGCAATGAAGAAGACTCGAATGTGGTAGTGCAGGGTATAAAATCCAGAGAAAAGTAAAATTTTTCCTTTTTTGCCCTAACGTCGGTGAGTAGTTCACTGCAGAGTAAAAGGGTAAAAATTATGCATTTGATTTATACACCTGCTAGTAAAAGTCAATGGATATAATCCCCAAGTAGGATATTTTGCATTATTCTTAAGGCATGCCTTCAGTTCAGATGAACATCCTCACAGTCCAAAAACCAGGGATTTAATAACGTTCCATTTTTCAAGAAAAGTCTCTTTTTTTAGCTAGGCAAGACAAGGAGGAGGAATTTAATGCCATCTGAAATACATAATGTTAATAAAGATTTTAAGCCAGTCCAGCTGGCTGCAGATCAAAGATAGCAGAGGAAAGGCAGCCAGCCCTCCCATAAAAGCTGCCTTTCTGTTGTGGGCGAGTGAGTGTGGCCGCCAGCCCCGGGGTGGGCTTGGTGCTGCAGCCGCCCCTGCTACGGAACTGGGCGCATCCTGCCACGGGCCCTTGGGACTTCTCCCTTTGGAGCTAGTCAGGTCCATCTGCAAATACCTACATGTGGTGTGCAATTATGCTTACGTGCTCCACACAGCATCAGGAAGGAATCTATATGAATTTGAGATTTCTGAGTATGTAAACAGGCATTGTGCTTAGAGTACAAAACTGACCCTTAATCCCAGGGTATCCCTGACTACTTTTAAAAACAGTATTATCTTTGTGGTGAAAGTGTTCTAGAGGAAGTTATCATCTCTTCAGCATCTGCCAAGAGAGCTGTTGAACCCAGGCCTTTTACTGTGAGGCTTTTACTTTGTATGACTCATTTTGAATTACCAACCTAACTTCCTTTGGACCATTTCTGAAAAATAAATTAATTAAAGAGAGAGGATCTCATCTTTTCCATCCTCATGAGGCAATTTTTTAATAAATAAATAAACAGATGAATATCATCACACAGGTCTGCACTTTTCTGCCCTTGGCTTTGGGCCTGCAGAGGCTGAGGCTGCACAGGAGCTCTGGGGAGGCAGCTGGAAGGCAACGAGCCCCAGGTGCTGGTGCAGGCCGGGCTCTTCATGTGGGTGGCACCCGCTGCTGTGCACCCATGAGACGGGGGAGCCTGTTGTCCTTTGCATGTGAGAGCCTGGTAGTACCCACTTAGTGGTTAACGTGGAACAATTTGGGTGTTTTATGTCCAGAAAGGTTGGATGCTTTTGAAGGATCCAGAGAGCTGCAGCTCTAAAATGATGCCTTACAGCCTTTTGCTTGGAGGCTCTATAGCTGAAGGAGGTAACAGGTAAAGGAGCTGCCATAGTCAGAAACATGTGACTCATTCTCTGTACGTAAAAATGTAAAACAGTGGCTAAAGAAAGGACAAAAATGCATGGGGGGGTGGGAAGAAGGTTTAAGAGGCAGAGGAAGTGAAGGACATCTGCTTCAATTGCTTTGCTCTGCCCTGATAACACAAAACAGATGTATTAAATCCAAACGTGGCTAATTTTGTCCTGCTTGGCTGCTGCCTTTTTGTTCCAGATTCATTGCAAAGTACTGATAATGTAAGGTATAAAAGCTGCAACTTCTAAGCAGAACAAAGTAGGTTCTTAGTGGTTTTAGAACTGCTCTGGATAAGGCTGCCTTTGCACTGTGTTTTCTGTGAAAAACTCAAAATCCACAATATGACATAGTGCACAGAGAACATGGCATTCAGAAATTGCCTAGTGTTTTGATGCCAAATGCTGGTGCCACAGGGACTTTTGGTTAAAATAACAACAACCTCCATTGGCAGATCGGCTCACAAAGGTGCTTGGTACCAGAAAGATGGGCAAGCAGCTGAAGGCACTGCAATGCTCATTGAAAAAAAAAAATAAAACACTGTAATTCTTTAAAATAACAATATAAGCTCCTAAGTGACAGAAATGCTGAGGAAGTGGCTGAATCTCATCTGTTTTCATTGCATTAGTGTTCTGTGCTCTCCGTAAAAACAGGATTTGTGAACTATTGTCCTTGTAAAAATATTTAGATTTCTTTCACTGTCACCTCAACTTGGGGCTTTAAATGCTTGATTTAGGAGTAATAAAAACATCTTTTAATCTGGGAATATATACAATGTGTTTTGTTCTTAGCATACGAATATATGCAATTTTAATTAATTTATCACACCAATAAGGTTCAAACTTAAAAGAAACTGGGATTTTCCAGCTCATGACCTAAAGTATTTCTTCCTTGTGTTTGGAGACATACTGAAAATAAAATCTCCAGACAAAAAACATCCCAAGATTGACCTGACATGTATCTGTGCAATATGTCATTGAACTGCCCAATGCAAATACCTAAAGAAAAAATGTAATGTTGCAAAGACATTGAACCAGACGCCTTCTCATGATGGAGTTTTTACTTCATAACATTAGAGGTAGAAGTAAATCACATTCTACAAATGCAATTTATATGGGTGTGTGTTAATCTTGAAGGTAATCCATAAATGTTGGGGGAAAATGCTAGAGGCTGGATGCAGAGGAAATACTATCATCACTTCAAAAGAAACCAAATGAATTGTTAATATCTTGCTGGCTTAGATCATATCACAAATTGGTAACAAGATCTCAGAATATACACACAAGGAAGATACAGAAAAGACAAACAGGCTATAAAAGTCTTGCAAATTTATTAGATAATATCAAGGCTAAAACTCTAAACATAAATTAATCCTATGATAATATTTATTTAGTGTGTCTTATTAAATTTCTAACACAACATTAGCTTTTTTATTATTATTTGTATATGTTAATTTTTCCCAATATAGTTTTTAGGCTTTTATGTATACAATTTCATTGTGACCTAACCAGGCAGCATGAGATTACTGTGGTGTTCAGTAAATGGTACAAATCAGATCTGTGGTCAAAATGTTAGAAACTTCTCATGGTGATAGTGTGGGGCTGTGGCTCCTCTTGGAGGGGCACTGAATAATGTAGCTAAATCCCACACTGGTCATATTCGTGTTTTCTGGAAGAAGTGTTTACCTACAAACTTGAGCTGTTGCGTCAAGCCTCAAGATGGCTTTGAGCAAGATTTTGCCACCTCTTCACTTCGGCAAGCTTACAATTATTTGGCAGAATAAGTCAAAGAGTTTACTCAGTGAAAACTGCAGATTTATACAAATAACTACTTTATTTGTTCTTTTTTTTTTCTGTCTTCCTCCTCTCTCTCTCTACTACTCTCTCCAGTCTGCACTTAGAAAAAAAAAAGATTTGAACATATCCAATCATCACTACTCCTTTTATGCTGGTTAATTTACTTGTGTTTTTCTCCCTTAAATAACGCATAAAATGTATGTTGATTAGCCTTTTCAGTGCTCTATTTCCAAGTGTAGCCAATAGAAACAGATGTAAATCATGCTAGAGGCCTTGTGGGAACCTAGTTCTAGAAGCTGGACGACTACTCTCCCCTATTGCAGCACTGCTGTGTGGCATACACACGAGGTGAAATGGTGTGAGGAGGTCATGTCTTCTTCGTGACCACTCATTTGCAGCTTCAGACTCCTGTGTCCCAGCCAATTACATGAAATAATTGCTCCAAATTTTGCAAACTTGAGACAACAATTTAGTATCAGTTAACATGAAGACAGAAGGAGTTGGGACGCTGTGATTTCAGTTTGAAGGAATGTGCAACTTTGCTCCCGGTGCTGATTGCTCTGTTGTTTTCTGTTAGTTTCATATCAGACTCGCTCCTACCTCAGTTCAGGTTCACCACGAGGTACGGCAGCTTTGTACATCAGCAAGCCAGTCCAAAACATCATGTACTGATGAGAAGTGAAGTGCACAAATAGTTGCCTTGTGTTTGTCTGTATAACATGTTTTCATAACTGCTAGAGGATAATAGGTTTGTATTCCAGCTTTTCTAAGGTTTAGCTAATCTTCAATCAGCTCTGTCATCAGCAGTTGAGAACATATAAAGCATAATTTATATGACCATGTTATCTATATAGTTCCTTTAATTCTAGTGGTAATAATTTCATTCATGTTTTGCAGATCTTCAGAGCAGTTTTTAAAAGCCTGAATCCTAACTAAATAGAGAAATTTATGTAGAGCTTGCAAAGCAGATTATTGCCTATAAAAATTGTCTGGTTTGGGCTTTTATACTCCCTACTTCTTGGGCACAATGGTACAATAATAACAGTTTTGTTTCTATTTCTCAAAAGGATTTATAAAAAATATTATTTGAAAGCAGTTAATGGAATGTCCTTATTTTGCAATTTCCTATTGTGGAAATCTGTAAAGAAACTGATGGACAATTTCACGCTCCTGAACCTTGAGACAGACTGGTTGACTAGCCTAAGTGCTGACTACACGTAAGAGGATAAGAGAAGAAGCAGGTCTTTAGTTCATGTAACTTAAGGTCTTCCTTTAAGTTGCCATTTTCAGGAACTCACCTGTTTCCACTGGCTACAAATGGGATGTAATGAAAGAGGCTGGGTAAACTAAGTCTTTAAGACTGGGGTGACTCATTACTTTTCTCTCTTTCAGTTGGAAGATCTATATTGCTGATAGATAGCTATTTTAATGGAGGTATATTAAATACTTACATACTTCCTGGGAGCAAGTCACTTGTATTCATGATCAATTGATGATATAAGAGAGGTGACCTTCCCTTCCCCTTCCCCCCTCAAAAAGTATATGTCTGTTTTTCAGTATACTTTGTTAAATACAGAAATGGAGAGCTTTTCTATTCTTTACAAGGAATGCCCTTTTAGATTTAGCAATTGTATACTCTGTTCCTTAGGAGATGAGAGAAGATCGGGATCGGTCACGCCTGGACTCCATGGTGCTGTTAATTATGAAACTGGACCAGCTCGATCAGGATATTGAAAATGCTCTCAGTGCCAGCTCTTCCCCATCCAGCACCCCCACCTACAAGCGGAGGCACATACCTGTGAGCAAGCTTCTTTAATCTCTCTTACTCTTCTAAGCAGAATCTTCGTATCTTCTGTCTTCCATTCATTGTGATTTTAAAGTTCAATTTTAGACCAGAAGTTATTTTTGTAAAGAAATATTTTTATTTTTTTTAATTTGCAAAGAAAAAATATGTTGCTCCTTAATTACATGTGATTTAGTGACAGTAAGTGGTGGTATCCATTAGATCCTTTTGGCATGCTTTCATAGATGAGAGTGTCAGAGGTTCTCCAGTAAAAGAAAGAATGATGAACAATGTTCAGAAAATGTCTGGCTTTCTTATTAACACTTACTGTAAGCACAGAATCAGTATGGAGCCAGGATCACATCAGTGTCAGGACATACGTGCATGTATCATTAAATAGTTATGACTTCAAGTATGAGCTACAGGTCTTGCTTTTCTGCTAAAGGTAGGGTTCAAGTTGGTTGGTTGTTTTTTGCAGAGACATAGCTAAGAAATATTCTGTCATGTGAAATAAAGCTCTAGGAGTATCCTATGCATTTATTTAGATCATAGACCTGTTTGCTAAGAGTAGTGAAAAGGAAGAGTATGCAGTTCACACACATTTTTTGTGTTTACGTATAAAGCTGTGAAGAGTATGAAATGGGTGAGCCAAGGTGCTTTCATACAGGCTTCCTATTAATTTTGTTCAAATACATGGCAGATGTACTTCAATTTAAGAAGCCTGAAAAATACCACACCTAAATGGTGGTATTTTCTTTAAAGTAACAAGTATTTTTCTTTTTTTTTTTTTTTCTATTAAAGCTGGATTGCATTACTACTGCATAGTTAAGCATATGTGAGAAAAACAATATTAAATTTACAGTAGTTTTGGTTATCTGAAGAATATATGATAGCCTTATTTTTAAAGGATACAATTATATTTTAATACAGCTGGTTCTTTGCTAGATATTTGTCGCAATTTATATGCCAGTGGTATTGTCTCCCACTCTCAACATAAACAGTAAATCAAGTATTTTTAAATTCCTATCTTAACTTCCTCAAAAATAAATCATCCTATTTTTATTCTTCTTCTTCCTTTCAAAAAGAGGAATGCAACCTTCCCATAAAAAGCAGGGCACTTTTACCACCAAACGTTGGTTTTGGTTAGTCTTTGCTGGTCCTAAAAGCTAAGGAGTTGTACCTCCGAATTGTATAAACTGCTGCATGGTGATGTCACTTCAGCTGTATAACAGTTTACAGATGTTCATGAGCTCACAGTGCTGCCGGAGACAGAAGGTGGGAGCGCACAGGAAATACTGAACATCAGAGAAAAATGTCAGGCTTCTGCAGCCCTTAGCGGATTCTTCCTACCTTGCATTCTACCATTTAGGGCAATTAGAGCTTTGATGCTGGTGGTGATTTATAATTTCAGAACAGTAGCTAATGCAAAGCACCACAAGCGGGAGAATGGCTAGGGAACAGAAAAGAATCCTTCTCTATGACATATAGAGAATTAGACATATATGTTTGATTCTGTATAAGTTACAGTGTTACTTTAGGAGAACTTGATTTTTATTTTGTATTTTATTTTGTGTTCCTATATACTAAAGAGACCTTTTTTTTAAACAGGATGTTGAATCTGGTTCTGAAAGTGGAGTGGATGTTGCTTCAGTAAATCACTCGCAAACAAGCCTGTCTCCTAATATTCCTGCTCCTGACCTAGGATCTTCCTGTTCAGTTGCCAGCGCTGGAGCTAAACCAAAGGCTGGGGTGAGTACAAAGAAATTTTTTTTCTTTGCTTAACAGCAATCATGATATCAGCCTGGAATGGAAAGAAAGGTATTTTTTACTATTCACTCTAATGGGTTGTGTGTGTATGTGTGTGTGTGTGTGATGCTGGAAAAAAAATAGACTAATAAAGCATGCAATTGTCTCAAATGCCTTTTGAGTGACAGAGAATCTGTAAGCAAAGTACAAGTTTGACATTTATGATCAACTGATCATTGGAATTAGGTTAAGTTTTCATGTGAAAAGATAAACTTTAATGGACTTGTTTGATTTTATTTCTGAAGATAAGATTACTTGCAGTGGTAAGTACCATTCCACTGACAGTGAAATAGCAGGAAGCTGAGTATTGAAATCTGCTTAGATGCATGATACTGTCTTCTGATCTGTACGCTCAAATATAATGTATAGTACAGTATGGCTGTACTATGGCAAATCCTGGTTATCCCCATTGAAGGGTAAAATGTCATTCTAGGGCCAAATTTGGCCGATAGTTTCACTTGCTTAACGTGAGAGGAGAGCCTTAGAGCAGACAAACTTTTTGTGGTAGGGAAGATAAAGTCGGACAATTCAAAAATGACGTGGAGCTCAGCATTTGGATTGCTTTTCCCAGCTGCTGCAAAAGCGCTAAGCATTCTTTTCTGAACACTGCTGCCAGCCATGGACAGTGTACCTGAAAGGTGGCATCCTTATTATGCAGCCTTCCAGGTACTATTTTCTACTATTTCAGTGAAATACTTGTAAGCTGCCGGTGGGATCTTACTTCTTTCACTGCATATTTAATCCATGTTTCTGTATTTTGCATCACTGACTTTCACGAGAAATCTGACTATGTAATTATTACTTTGCAGATGGGAGGCAATGGAGCTCCCATCCTTCTATATTTATCAATAAGTAGCTGGAGCTATTTATCTATATCTCTATATCTATCTTTATCTCTAAGGCTTTTTTTTTTTCTTTTTTGCGAATGTTTATCTACTGAAGATTTCTTAACACTTCAACTGTCAGCACATGCAGAAATGCTCGGGTATTCCTGAAACTCTTGACACACTTTGTGGTCCCTCTTGCTCTTGCTTTTTTCACTCTGTCACAAACTGGAGAAATGAAGGCTCTTCCAAGCTTTATCTAGGCTTACATGTCTTCTGGTTGCTACCATTCCAGTCAATTCACCCATTTAGTTGCTGCTGGTAACTGGACCAGCAGAAGATCTGGAATAAAATATTAAAATACAAATTGTGATTAGCATAAAGGTACATGTTTATAAAGAGTTTATGAAGAGTAAAATAAAGAGGCAAACTGTCACTTTCTGCACTGCAATAGCAAGTTAAATAATGTCTTCGATTGAGGCAGTAACACAAGTTCTAATAAACATTTACATTTAGGATTATTACTTGTACAAAAATAAATTCACTCACAATCTATCATCAGTGCATAACTATAGCAAGTACAGAGTTCTGCACTCTGTCATTGCGTACAATGCAGCACGAGTTCTCAAATAAGCACGTATGTTATGCTAGAAGGCAATATCCCACTTAGCTCCTGAAAAGAACAAAGACACTCTTTAAGGTACTTTTACAAAAGACACTCTTTCAGATATTTTTACATCCTTTTAAAATGTAGATTACTAATATTTGAGGAACTCTGGCTTTACAGTAATGTGGGTCACTTAATTTGAAGCTAGATGCAACATGTTAATTTACCTTTCAAAAGTATTCTTTGATATTTCTTTGATATATACATATATATACATATATCATAATGTATATCATGCTGAACATCTCTTAGAAGATACTTTGCAATATACTTTTTAATGTATACATCTTTGTAAAGTTGTTATTTCTTTTTACTTTGTAGAGTAACTCTTAATATTCAGCCGTCTCTCTGCCCGCTTGCAGGAAAACTTGATTTGAAATCATATGTTTTCTTTGAACATCCTAGGAGAAAATTATCCTAAGCTCCAAGTGCTGTGTAACTGCAGCCCTGCTGTTCATGTAGTCTGCCTAGCTGAAGACTACTAGGTGCTTGCCTGGAATCCTATAGCCATAGAAAAGAAGTGTCTCTGTCCTTCTGGTCATTTAATATTGGGCACTATTAGTATAGAAGTTTGGAAAGGGTCTCCTTGAAACATTGGCCAGAATAGATAACAGGGATAATTCTGTACAGATGATTTCTCTATAGAGATCAGCTGTAAATACCCTCAAAATACAGAGTTCTACTTTAAAGGAGACATTTGCTAGCAGCTATTTTTTAGTCGTAGTAACTGATATAGGAATAGCCTTAGCTGCATTACCAAACAGCATTTTAGAGGTGGTTATTTCAAACATTTCACTTCCTTTTTGGTGCAGTGCAACTGGATAACTTCAGCGATTCCAGATGCTTATTCTCCCAGGGCAACTTGTTTTGTTTATTAATAGTATGTAAACAAGAGTATGACTGCAATTAGTTATATTATGGAATGATATGTGGTATTTTTAAACAAACTATAGCAAGCTGTTGACTGTATCAAAAGTGAACTGTGCAAGCAAAACAAGACCTCATGTGGAGACTTGGGGGGAAAATGAATGATAAAGCGGAGACTTTGATATGGGTTGAAGTCTGGTCCCCGCTGTAGAACTTGTACAGCTACATAACTTCACAACACGTTATCTGACAGATAAGAAACTGTATAGACTATATAGACAATCTGTCCTTTCAAGATTATTAAGCCTTACATGGAGTTAGAATGAAATAAAGTTTCTGGTAAGGCTATAGTGTGCTGGAATATCTCCAAGTAGAATGTGGCATGTTAATCCTAGTGGAAATGATTTATCTCTCAGTTTATGGAAAAAGATAATATTTTACATTTTTGTTAGTAGTTTATGTAAAATGTTAAATAAGTTTTTCAGTAGCAGCACTATTCAAAATTCAGTATCAATTGTCATTTGTCTTGCACAATAATAGTAGATTTCATTTTATGGAAAGAGGACTGAATTTCCTATATATAGTGGGTATGTATGTGCGCAAGTTATTTTAACATCTCATAAAGAACTTACTTCATTTATGGACAGATGATTCTTGTTAGTCTCCTAACATATATGCCTACATTACTTATGTATACATCAATTTATAAATATCAATATGTACCCCCATGTAGTACTCCTTGCCAAGTTTAGAAATAATAAGAAAGAACAGAATTCCCCTCAAAATGGTATATACCTTTCTGTTGTTATGTTGTGCATCATGCAAACCTTTAATGTGCAGATGTAGATGGTACTTGGGCCTATGAGAAATATACTGTTGAATAATCATCCTAAATTTAAAAACTTGTTACGATAATATTTCATAATCAAGGCAAAATAGTATGATGTGGTTATTAGAGAGTGCACCTGCCATGTTATATAGTACCATATAGTAAGAAACATGTTTTTAGCATCTTTGTATTACTAAAGTATGGAGTAAAACCTGCTCCTGCTTCTATAATTAGCGCATCTCTAGTTCTGTTTTTTATTCATCAGTCTCCAAAATAGACTATGATTTTTGAATATTAACTACACACTTGGCAAGCACAAGTCACATGGGAGTTGAAATCTGCTTGAAAAAATAGGAAATCAACAGGCCTTTGCCCTACTGGTCATGAGAAACATGGAGAAATAGAAGTGTCTGGTCTGGATTTGGATAGCAAGGAATGTAAATATCCTATATGTCATTGTTTTCTACAAACTAACACTACACATCTGGACACTTAGGACATTGTTCAACAATAAAAACCAGAAATGACTGAGTTTGAAATTTGGTTTGATTATTATAAAAACAATATGTGGGACAGAGCTCTAGAATGCATTTTAATAACAAAGGGTAGGTTACAATTGCCTTGTCCAGTGATCAGTTTAAAAGTTAGGAAAAGGAAAGCTTGACTCAGCTATCATTGTTGGGTTATTTTTGGACAAGAGCATGTAAAGTAGTGGGCAAATCTTTTGTCTTTGAAAATTTGCTATGTATTTTCTGTTCAGGTGGAGGAAAAGGAGAAAAAAAAAAGAAAAAAAAATGCTGTAAATACTTTCTACTGCTTTTCTTGGCAGTCCTGTCCTTTCTGCTTCATCAGTGTTCAACTTACCTTAATCACATGTACAAATCACATGTACAAATCTATTATCACTGGAATAGCTGGTATCAAGAAGATTGTTTCTCAGATTAGCTGTAGCGACTCATTTAAAATGCATTCATTTCTCAAAATGGTTTTAGGCACTGATTATGCCTCTAAACACAAAACGACCTGGTCCAGCCAAGCACTAGAATGGGTTCAGGTGCAGTCACTGATTTCAGTGGAGTCCTGGATAATCTCCTGGATCTGCTTTCACAAATCTTGTTACAAAGAGAGAAGGATGGATTGTTTAGATGACAGTTCTGCAAACCATTCACCCAAGTGTATTAAAATAATGTAGCCCTTCACATGTATTTTAATGACTAACATACTTTAAAATTTGAACCGTTTAGTCAAAACCAAGTCATTCTGTGATTTGTAGATAGCAAAAATTGAGTTCAGGTTTCCTTCTACTTTATGGCACTGTGCTGAAAGTTGTGAAATGAAACTAAAAATTAGTACATAAAAGAGGTACAGAAAATCTCCATTTCAGAACCAAATATTCATAAAGGAGGTCAGCAACTGCTTGAAGTGCTTATATATCCCACTGGGTTGTTTTAACTGTTAAATTCAGGGAACTGTGAGGTGTTCATTCATACACACATGCAGAGTATTTCAGTGAAATTGTGCAGGTCGATTTTCCATGGTAACACTCCAGAAAAGCTGATCCTATTTTGGTCTCACTGATTCATTCCTTTATTTAAAATGAGATAAATAATCGGTACGCTGATATGGAGCACAGGATCGCTGAGTTTGTTATTCATCTAATTTCATCATTTCACCACTTTATTAAAAAACTGATGGGTGTGTGTTTTTGTTTTTTAAGATTTTGCTGGTATTAGGACATTCTTGAGTTCTTTCTCTTTCAGGCATACTGAGAAGTTGTCCTTGTATCATACAGGAGAGAGATTCTTATTATGAATTTGAAACAAAAATACTCAGTCCAGTTACAACATCCTCGAATGGGGACAATGTCGCTCTCTCTTTCTCTCAGCAACGATTGCTGAGGGACCAAAGTACACAGAAATTCGTGCAGCAATAAAATGATTGCCCTTTTATATAGCCGCAGTGTGATGTAGGAAATGCACATATTAAGCCATGCACTTTTTTTTTCCAAGTTTGGGAACTGAAATAAATATCCTTGCTTGCATGGTGCTAAGCTTAAAGAGCACTGAGTGCTTTCCAAGATGTGAAGGGTTATGTGAGGTGCATGCACTTTTTTACATCAGCAAGGAGGGAGCTGCATTTTTGTCTGTCCGTGCAAACCATTTATAGCGGCTGTGCTTTATACACAGCCTTTTTCATGTCTTCCTCCTTTCTGCAGTGCTGCTGACATGGTAACGTTGTTTTCTAACTGTCTTGTTATATACAAAAACTGTTTGTAAAAATGGAAGGAAAAGTTAGGACTTCTTTAGCAGTAACATTCCTAACTGGATTATATATAGTAAAATATTAAGTGCATTTATTCACTGTATGCTGCCATCTGGTGCCCAACTCTTGTAAAGGAAGGGTCCGGAAAGGGGGCGTCAGCATTTGCACTGCTGCAGTCAGTCACACTGACCATAATATATTGTAACCGAATATATAGACTGTGTCCTGCTTCACAAACTTGTCATCTTGTATGGATGTATTCTAAATATTTCTAATATATGATATACTAAAGACTGATATTTTTCTATTG
>JAUBOD010000136.1:636380-649456 GCA_032353885.1 Nothura maculosa
AAAAAAGTGGAGATTTGAGGTTTTGTTTGTTTGTCTTGCTTTTCCTTTAAAAGGTAAATAGCAAATGATAGGACCTAAGCTGTCAGATCGGTCAAATCATTTTGTTCACAGCAAATATCTAGATTGCTCTAGAGTATCTTCTTTTCTGCTTAACAAATGGTGTTCTTTGCTCTTGGAAATGGTTTGAAAACGTGGCAGGAATAGTTTACATTACTGGAATGGAAGAAATCCATGTCTGCCTTTTCAAGCACTTTTCCAGACACAGACGTGCTGTGAGTGACATCATGGAAAACCATTTCTTCCTGCCCTTTACACACGCCTCTCTCAGAAGGCATTTGCTTGCTCTCTGGCTCTTGCTCTGGTGCTTTAGCTCTTGCTCTCTGGCTCTACTTTTTTACTTTTTTATCCTTTTTTTTTATTTTTTTTCTTTTCTTTTTTGTTTTGATTTTTTTTTTTGGTGTTCAAAGCCAGCATGGAGGCAAGGGAATTGGTTAGTGTCTCTGTTGAAAGAGTTTGGTATGTTTTTTTCTTTTTTTTTTTTATGCACAAAATTCCTCTCAGTGAGACATGCCACACATTCTGATCTCTCTCCTTCAGGCAGTTACACACTATTAAATATGGAGTTGGAAATGACACACGTCTGGAAGTATAGAAGTAAAACAGCCCTCAACTTTCTGTACTGCTCCATACAATGAAGGTGTTGTGAATTGTTAATTGAAAGGCATGGACTTCTAGTTGGTTGGGCTTTTTATAAATAGAAACTCTGCCTTCCAGTGTGTTGCCACGCTTTATTTTCTTCGGATTAACTCTAATACTTTGAATCTTTCCATGTTCTAGTACAGAAATCAGCAAAGATTTTAGTGTGTGTGTCCCCTTCCCCTCGCCCCTTACCAAAATAGAACTAAATAGAACTAATAGAACTAAAATGTTGTTCTATTTATCTCGTTTTACCAAGCTGTCTTTATTTTATTTTTGTAGTATCCCTACAAATAAATATTTATACAAATAAATAATATTTATTTGTGAAATAAAATCAAAATGACCAATATTGGTACTTGAGACGTTCTCTGTATTCTGTTCCCCACTCTCAATAAATAGTAAAATATTATTGTAAATTAAATAATATTGGATGTGTTATGTAGGATTAGAGCTCATGTACTTCAATACAGAAGGCAAAGAGGGTATTGCTTAGAAAGGATAGCAGGAGGATTCCTCAAACTTCCAAAGTCATTAGGAAGTTTCAGGTTCACACTCTGAGACCACAACGCTGGCTCTGTGTGAACAGCACTGGACCAGATGGCTAATTGTTCTATAGTAGTTTGTTAGGAGAAGGGAAAAAAAAAAACTGGCATGAGATGCAGCTCGTAGGGAATTTGGACTGGTTGATGCTGAAGATTGAGGTGTTAAAATGGACTTGGATTCGATCTCAGAGGAGTGAAAACATTAGAATACAGAATTAATTCCTTAGCAATCCAAGATTGTGTTAAATAGCAGCGCTATCTTTAGCAAGCTGCAGTGCCAAGGCCAACATAATCTATATTACAAGAGTATAGTTCCAGGCACACTATGAGCCTTGATAAGTAGATGTGAGAAAAGGTAGATGTTAAATACACTGTTGTTTCCCTAAAATGTGAGGAATTTCAAAGCACTCCAAAGATGTGAGAAAAGGTAGATGTTAAATATACTGTTGTTTCCCTAAAATGTGTGGAATTTCAAAGCACTCCAAATGATTGGCCAAGATACATTTCCTTAGAAGTCTGAAGAAACTAACATAAGAGAATAATGATATGTAAAATTCAGTACTTAGTTCAAATGGCAGAGAGGTGCGTGTAGAACTAAGCATAGGTATTTGAACTGGTCAGAAACAATAAGTCTCTTTGCACAAGCTTAAGAAGTTGAGATACTAAATGATCAAAAAGTCCAGCAGTTTCTTATCACTTTGAAGAATTAGTAGGATGACAGGCATAAAATGGGTAAGCAGAAATGTGACAAGGAGGAGTACAGCCAATTTAATATCCCATTTCTAAACTCTTAAAACTGAGCTATGTTGGCTCATTGCAGAGCTTTGCTGTGCAGTCACATGCAGTTGTTCTTTCTGTCTCTTCTATTGTTGCTTTGCCAGTACAAAAGCAGTTCAAGTAAGATCCAGTTTTGCTGTTGCCAACACTGAGTGATGTTTCAACATGCTTAGGGATTTCAGAGCGTTTTGAGACCTCTGTATTCTTAGGAGGGGAAAAAATATCTTTAATGGGTTTCTCACATTGTTTAGAAAATCCTGTGGCTAGTTTCATGGAATTATGGAAGAAGGGAAAATCAGAGCAGAAATCTTAGAAAATATGTGTGGAAAAATAAACATTTAAGAAGCAACTTAAAAAAATGAGTAGTTCTGGGTACCCAATAGTCCTCCTGCATTTCAGGAGGATGTGTAATTGTTCAGGTTTTTTTGTTAATAGAGCTTTTCATCTACACTTTCTGAAAATTCCTTAAAGGACAGATTTTTTAAAAAGCATTTAGACATTTAAAGGCAACCGTAGGCAGCTGCTGAGCTGAACAAATGCAAAGGATCTACCTACCAGTGAATGTTGCAGACTGCATCTTATGTGACCTGAAGCACTAAGCTGATTTCTAGGAAGGGAAACTCTGATAGTTTATCTGCTTGTGTTACCTTTGTGGCTGAACTGACTTTAGAACTGAGCTTTATCCTCCTGAATAACTTTCAAAAATATCTTGAATGCTCGCCTATGTATTTACTGTAGATATGGAAAACCTTAGCCTGAATCCTGTTCTTAAGATCCTTCCTATATCAAAATGTTTTCCATTAACTGCCTCAGCTGTGGAAGCAGGAAGAAAGAAAAAATAAATTCTTCCTGTAATATTTTACTTTGTCCTGAGAACTCCAAAAAGAGGGTAGGGAGGCAGGGAGCCGAGAGCGGATTCTGAAGTACGTTACAGTTAGGAATCTTACAGGTAAGGTCAGAGGAGAAGCAAAGGATTATTTAGCTGTATTTGCTTAGGTTTACATCTCAAAGTACACTGCAAAGTGCTCTGGGTATCGGGCATTTGAATAGAGAGGCTTTTCTCATTTTGAAATGAATTGCTTTTTTCAAAGAAACTCAAACCAGCCTAATATTTCACTTTATGAAGACTTCTGCATCTTTTTTGTGCTTTTTTTTTTTTCAATCATTTATCTTTCCTCCTTTACCCACCTGTGTTTCCAAAGGTCTTTGCGTAATCATTGCATTACAGCACTGGGGCCACAGGTTCTGAACAAAAAACTGCCAAGAAGAGGTCCAGAGAGTTTTATGTTCACTGCCACGTACTTTTGAGGAACAAAAACTTTTGACTTCTGCCAAATGCCTGACTTCTGTTTTAAAAGCAAAATTTTGTAAATGCAATGGACGTTTGGGAATCTCTGAGGTTACATCTCTGGTGTACTTTAGAAAATGGAGGCCTACTCTGCTTTTCCTCCATGTTCCCCCCCCCACACCCCCCGCCCCCAAAAAAGAAGGATTTTTGGACTATTTGCAATTACTTCTTTGTTTAATCTTCCAAAAATATGGAGTAATATATTCAAAGCATAGTTATCTCAGTTACAGGCCCACTTGGCTGGAGTTTATATATGCGTTGCCTGTTAGGTTGCAGATGGTTTTTCAAAGCAAACTGCAACCATAGAAAATCTCTGGAAACGAATCCCTGCCCCATATAGTATTTGTAGATTTTTTTTTAATGGGCCCATTAACACACCTATTGGAAATGCTTAGCTGATAGATGAGATGATTTGCCAAAGGAATTTTGAAGACTAGGAATATTTGAAGAGTGAGACCTTGAGTCACTGAAACAGAGCTGATGTGTCTTGTAACTTTATTTGGAATTTCACAATCCTTGCTAAACTGCAAGATAAGGGCCAAAGGCAACACAACAGCAGGAGCCTCCTCAGAATGTGCCAAGGTTCATAGAGCAGTTGCCTGGGGCTGCAGTTTGCTGACCCCTAATCTCGCAGGTCATCGGGGGCTTTGCTGCAGAGCGCTGCAGAACGTGAGTCTCCTCAGATCTCCCCTTGCTGTTTTGCAGGCTACTGGTAGCAGTGAAAGTTGGAATACGTGAATTCCAAGCCGACGTTTCCTGAGTGTCAGGCTGCAAGCTTGCTCTTTGCACCCTCATACTCGAGCAACACGTGTGTTTCCTAATCCTAAACTTCCTGAATCGCTTGCAAACGGTATAGGCAGAGATAATCACAGCATATGAAGATTCCTTAGAGTTAGGATACCTTTTACCCCTTCAATATTCTATATTTTCATTGGTGGACACCACATAAATAATTACGCAATCCAAGTTTTATTTTTTTGTTCAGTCACAATAATAAAATTGTCAAGTAATGTTAAGTCTCACTTGACTATTAGTATATCTTTGGTGACGTAGTTGCAACGAGTATGCTTGGCTGCTGTGAAGCAGGACTGTGCTTTGAGAGATTGCCGTAAGGGAATAAATGGCATTTTAGACCCTAATCTTGGAGCAAATACAGCGTGTAAACGTGCACAAAAGCATGCTTCAGGTCTGTGGCCCCTGACTGGTACAGAATAGTAGTTGTTAGAAAATACTAATTTAAGGATGAATTTAACTCTAATTTAAGACTAAAATAAAATCTATTTAATACGCTTTTTTTTCTGGGCATTGTTGTGCATTTGTGGTGCAGGTCTAATTCCATATGAGCTAGAGGAACATTTGACTGCAGATCTCCCAGCACATAAAATGCAGAAATGTATTTCAAAAATTCTGCCACAGTTTCCAAAAGCTGCAGAATTTTCAGTTTTAGAACCAAAAGAGGCCATAGGATAAAGGAACCATAAGACTGTACTGGCCTTGGGAAAAGCTGTATACTGCAGTGGCAGAACATTTGGGAATCTTCAGAACTGAGTGATTCTGTTTGAGAGGAAACTGGAGGTGAGGGGAAAGGAAAAGATGACACTGTTCACTTTTCCTATTTTCATGCTTCTCTCCATATGAAAAGATGCAGCAGTTCATAAAGAAAATAATCTAGTTATTGCTCAGCGAAGAAGTGTAATATCAGAAAAGGAAAGGAACATACTTTGAAAAGAACAAAGTTCTTTTTTTGTGTGTATTTGCCTGTTCTTGTTGATTCTGTATATGTTTAGGATCAAAGTGCTTCAGAGGAATGTTCATAGGGTAACATTCACAATATTAGGTAAACCTGGAATACAGAGCTTGGATACTTTCATGCATTTTTTTTTTTTTTAAATCATGACCCTCCTCATATACCTCTGCTGAGCTAACTCATTGGCTTTTCCCAACACTGCCTTAAAGTGCTCTTTCCTGGCATGTCTGTAAAACGTCTGATATCAGTTCAGACCCCGGTTTTTGCAGACTCCTGCCAATCTCAAGGCACATTATCATTTTCCTTGTACTCCTCATATCAGTTTGTGCTGGGATTTTTGCTTTGTACTGATTGCATTCTTTTTGGTCTATGAATGATCTTTCTTTTCTTTTTTTTTTTCTTTTCTCTTTTTTTTTTTTTTTTGTACTGTTTGTGCAGAATCTTTCACAACGAGTTTGTGCTCCAAGTCTGTGGCTCTTGATTGCTTCAGTAAAGTAAATAATGTTGTGACAGCTTAAAAATAGATTTGTAGGGAAGAAGGATGTCTCATGAAAAAGAAATTTAAAATATTGCTGATTGCAGTATTATTACTATATTTCTTTTAAATGGTGCAAATATGCTGTTTAATTTCAGACCTATTTAAAGGAAGATTTCAGTCTAATGACCAGGGTAAAACAGGGCACAGTAGGAGACAGACAAAATTTACAGAACCGTTATTGAGTAAAGCATTTTTATCCTTGTCTTGCTTCTCATTGTAATGGGCTAGGGACAGCATTTAAGAGGGAGAGAGAAGTTTACATTTATAAGTCTTCAGTGAAAAAAGATGAGTTTGAATAAATTTGAATGACAAGATTTGTTTGGCCAATTCAGATTGAAAATCCCCAGCCTACCACAAGGGAAAGGTATAAAAAATCCCCTGAGGAAGATATATATAAGTATCTTGGTCATCCAGTAAGAGAAGGTATACTGGAAGATAGAAACAAACAGACGAGTAGGGTCCAAAATCAATGTAAAGACCAGTAAAGACCAGAAGCAAGGAAAAAAAGCACAGGAATAAAGATGCTACTTAACACCATGTTAGGTGAAGTACACCAGTGCGGACTGATAATTCCCATATTAAATTAGTGGGTCTTTATAGTCTCTACAAATGAAGATACAACTGATTTTAGACAACAAACACCATTTTGAAATATGTAAAATGCAAAGTAAAAGTTTACTTCTAGGATATGAACAGATGCATCAGTACAGTTAGGAAAGTACAAATGAAGAGCAGAGGAGGAAATTTAAGTGAAAGTCTAATTGATACAAAATGAAGAGAAGATTTTTTTTTTAAAGTCTATTTGTATTTTTTCTAGTTTGACTTTTTTTAATATTCTATCTCTCTCCTAGCTATTACATGTCACTGTCTTTTTATCATTAATCTGTGTGAATGAATTATACTTTTATCTTCTTTCAAAAAACACGTAACATTGTTGACCTCCACTGGCAGATAATTCTTTAAGATTTACTGGAAGAAAAAAAAAAGCAAAAAGGCCTGTTTCTACATTCCCCACTGTCTTGTGGTCTGAGATTGTTATTAGCCAATTCTACCCCAAAAAATGCCATCAGTATCACCTTCCAGAATGCAAAAAGAACTCAGTTCTCCCAACCAGTTGATAAATCATCACAGCGTGTGAATCTGTGTGGAATACATAACTTGTTCCATAAAATGCGTGGGAAATTCCTTCCTAATTCCCCTCCGGTTTTGTGTGGTTGTGTAATGTTCCCGCCAAGCAGTAAGACCTAGTATATCTTCTGTTATTTTCACTGCTGCTGTAGCAGCTCAGCTCTATAAACTAGTAATTCCGCAGTTTGTGTGTGTGCTATTTCATGGGCTGTGCATTATAAACCCGTCCCAGTTGCAGCAGTGCAGTCCTGAGCTCTGCGGTGGCAGTTCAGGTGTTTGCAGAGCATTTTCCACCTCTGTGTCCCACAGATCTGCTCTGACAGGTTCCACATGCCCTAGGACTTGCTTTCACACAGCTGATGAGCACTTTCACAAACAGTGCAGGAATCTTGCCATTAAAGGGCAGCATGGGAGAGCTGTGCCAGCTCTTTCTGAGACTCTCATAATGCTTGACATGATCAGCTGTTAATTAAAACTGTACTGATTCCACTGCATTAGAAAGCTGTTCTTCACCCAGAAGGTGAACTCATCTGTTAGGGAGAACAGCAGAGCATTTCACTGTGGTATTCCTGCTTTACTGCCACTTTTGGTTTAAAATAATAGTTAAAAATAATTAAAATAGTTTAAAAAAATAGTTCAGTAGTTTCATTTACAGTATTAATTTATTACAAATTCTGTATAACATAAATGAAATCACATCCATATAATAAGAATTTAAATAATCCTGGGAAAAAATTATTTTCAAGCATTACACTCTTGAGTTGATTAACAGATAATTTGATGATTAGGACCTAAGTCTGCTTACCAAAACCACAGGCTTCCCATTGATTCCTCTTAAGTTTAATGGATGTTTGTGCTTACCAAGATTCTTGTGGTAGAGCTGGGACAACGTTCAGGGTTGCATGGCAACATGATCAGTGGTTATTCCTGGAAAATGTTATTTATCTATCATTAATTCAACTTAATTACATGCGTGCAGTTGGAATAAGGGTTAATTTGGTCACTTCTAGCCAAGTCTGACGCTTCATGAGAAGTGAATACTTTGATAACATATCATATCTCTCATTCCTGGTAAGCACTTAGAAATCAGCCCAAGAATAGTGAGTGGTTTGAAACTTAGATGTAGGAATGTAGAAAAGATATCTAACAGTTGGAAGGCTTTTAAGTCTTGCCAACAAAGGCATAAGAAAATTAATTTACTATAGTATCCAACTGAAGTTCAACCTTGTAATAACATTCAGTTTCCTAGCAGAAGGATACGTAGTTATTGATGCTGCTTACAAGTAGCAGTCACGGATTTGAATCATTGTAAGTCTCAAAATAAAATTAGCATAATGTATAGATAACAAAATTGGGTCCATCCTTCCTGCTTTACTTTGAGAAAGTATAGGATGGTTGCAGAAGTCTCTTGTTCTGGGGGTCTCCCTCATAAGTATTTGTTTATGAGAGACTGGGGAGATTAATATTGTCTGTCTTGAATCAGTGTGTTTCCAAATTTGTTTGATTTCTTTAATCAAATAACTTAAACTCCATATTTCACCTGATCATCTCTAGGTATGAGAAAAGAATTATTTTCCCTGATGGGTCAGGCATATTCAGAGGACAAAGAACCAGCCATATTTTCTCTGAAGCTTTTATCGCTAGTGTAAGTAGGATATAGAGAGTGATGGTACCATGGTCTCCTCTCCTCTTTCCAATACACTTTCAGTACCAAACTAATTTCAAAGGACTCTTCAGACAAGATAGGCAGAAATGTTGAATTTTGTCCTGTCATCTTAATGTGAAATTACTGAACTAAATAATATTATTCTTTGAGTCTGTCTATCCAGCCAGTTTTCAACCCCATCTCACTGCCTGCTCATACAACACACACATCCCTGCTTCCAAATGAGGCTGCTTAGGGAGACAAAAGTCTAGAGTGTCAAAAGTCCTACCAAAGACAAGACTTATAGACAACTATAGTCACCGCTCTCTTGCCCACACAACTTCTGATTTTATCATGGAAGACAGTAAGGTTGGTCAAGAATTATTTGTTCTTAGTAAATCAGAGTTGTTTCTTATTGATTGATCTCCTGCAGCTCATGTGTTTTCTATGATGTGCTCTGTGGTCTTTCCCTGGACTGCAGCAAGCTGGCAAACTTACAGGTCAGTGCTTTTTTGTAAGTCTTTCCCCAACTTTTAGGAATAACCCTCATTGCCTGATCTTTCATAAATAACAGTAGTCCAGCAAATTTAGCAGCCAGCTCTATCAGCATGTTTGCATTGATTTCACTTAGCCTCGCATATTGGTCTACGTGCAATTTCTCTAAGTAGTCCCTAACCTGTTGGTTTTTCTCCTAAACCATGCTAAGACAAGATGTCAGGGAGTGGGGCCTGCCTGTGAAAAGTGAATTAAAATGGCCTAGAAATAAAAATAAATAAATATATAAATAAATAATCTAAAAAAGCATTAAAGAGTAAGCTGAAAAAATCTTAATTTAATCTATAAGTTGTTTCATCTTTTTCCCCTCACTGACCTTAGCATTTATTAGTAAAGGTTTTTTCTTTCAGTGGCTGCAAATGAAGGGTACCCTCCACTCCTTCCATCTCTTTTATTCTGAAGTCAAAACACGGCTCTAACATAGAATTTCCTTCTATCTTGAAAGATGTCTTTGCAACTTGCTGAACATATAGTCTGTTCTTTCTTCTTCAGCTTCAGCAGGCAAATTTTGAGCTGGCAAAGTCTTATGTACATGGGTGATCAAGATTGTTGCATTATTCAATTGCTTCCTATAAGTAATAAACAAGTTTCCTAGAAAGAAGGATTGGTATAATGCTGGGTTTACATTTGTTCGTTTTGGGGGAGGGCGCTATTTGTTTTTAAGTATTTCTGTTCACTTACTTCCAAGACACAAAAAAGTATTTCTTCTTAAAAAATCATTTTGTCCTCTCAATGGAAGTGTGTAACTTAACAGAGCTAATGGGTAATGCCAATAAATTTAAAACGTTGCATTTATCCTAGTCATATGATTCTTGTTACAATTATTTTTACATGAAATAGAGCTAATTTGTATGAAATCTACTTTGCCAGTCTGCAAACAATTTACTTTCAAAAAACACCTATTCTTTTCATGTAGTTAAACACGATTTGTGGCTTTCTAGAGTTCTTTGCCCCATATTTAATGGCCAGGCATATTTTTAAATGCTTGTGAAATATTGATTCAAAGAGTTGAGTGCGAACATAAGATTCAGTCAGAAGTGTTTCTGTAGAAAATGTTTCGTACATGTAACAGTCCCTCTCAACTAAAATACGGAATAATTCAAACTCTCCTCAGGGGATTGATGTTGATATGAAAGCCAAGAGTGTACTTGGACTCTTGTGTGCTGTTCCCCACTGGAAAGTTTTGAAAGTTTACAAACTGTGAACTACATTTTTGTAATATACCACATAAAGTTCGGGAAAGTTGAAACAATTCAGAAACAAACTCTGTAATTAGAGCATGATCCTGGGGAAATCAAAAAAAATGCTCAATGCTCTATAGAATTGGACCCACTTACTACTCTCAGAATCAATGTGAAAGCCTGAGCAAGATTTTCATGGGAATAGCGTGGGAACACAGAGATGTTGATGAGACTTCTTTGCTTAGTGCCTGCAGAAACCAAAAATAAAGTTCAAAACAAGATAAAGCAAACTGTCTTGAAAGACGACCAATTTTAGAACTCCTGTAAGTACAAGGATCTTAAAAGTCTGTTTTCATTGTAAATAGAGCAATTAGTAAAAGCATTGAAATAAATTCTACCTTTTAATGATAGATTTATTAATCTTTTGTACATATATATGCATGCACACACAAAGCAATATCTTTAAAAACAGAATGGACACATTGCTCCTATGGGAGATTTCTTTAGTATCAGAAAGCAAGCTACAGAAATAGATAGCATGCTAGATGGTTTACTGTAAAGAATTTAGATATTAGGAAAAAAAGTCTATGCATATATTCAAAAAAACTAATCTTAACCGATTTATAATGCTCTCTTTTAGTCATAATGTCTAGAAAAGTCTCTCAGAACAATCAAATACTTGCAGAATTCTCTGTCTAGGTACTCCAAAGCACAAAAACATCTCATTGAATGGCTGCTTTTACTTGTTTTACTGGTGAGAAGACTGAATTGTTTCTAATATTTTAAATGACACACAGGTTGTCCAACAAATAATTCTTTTCAAGAGTCAGACCATGACTATCCGAACTGGCGTTGCTCTGAGGAAAGTAAGAGCTAGTTTGTCTCCTTAATCAGTCAGTAAACGTCTAACTTCTGTGTGCTGATCCTGATGGCAGGATGGAATTCTGTGTCCATTGCAGTCAATGGCAAAATATCCCTCCATCTTCCCAGTCTTTTAAAACATGTCAGCAACATGGAGAAAACTTTAGAGACCTGAGCATATCTGTGCGTTTCTGTGTTTTTATGATGTCAAAGATCACAGCCTGACAAATTCTAGCTGGTAATAAAATCACATTTCTGTACAGAGACAAAAGATGTGTAGCAGGTGAGGAGTCTGTGCGTGTGGCTGTTCATACAACTGTGGAGTAAGTTCAGACAATATTGAACTGCAAATTGTGTTGGTCATATCACAAATCTGGAGCAGTACAGGTACAATACTACTTCCGATTGAGAGAATTACACAAGATTTATCTTTCTTTATATTATTTATATTATCCGAAACATGAGTACTTGAAAGCTAACACAGTAGGAACCAGGAAGAGAGTGCTCAGATGAACTTGGTTTAATTTCAGATCTCTTCCTCTAGAAGCTAGCGACCTAGAGAGAAGCAAGCTACCTATCTCTGACTCTGTAAGGTCACAGTAGTGGTGTTTGGTGAGTTTAAGCACATTCCTCTGCTTGTGGTCAAATTAGCAAACAGGGTCCAAATAGCAAATTTCAGAGCTTTTTACCATCCATCTGCCTCCCCTGCTTCCCCAAAACTAAGCAGTTGTGTTGCTTTGTGTTTCTAATCCTCATCATTTGATATGAAAATCAATGGAGATGGTTTATATTAATCACTTTTTGGGTTATGCTTCAAGAACACACATGTTAATTACCACATCTAGCTGACTTGGCTGTAAATCACAAAAATACATTAACTTGGCACATATTCTCTTGTAATCACTTCTGCCACCTTCCAAGCTTAGATGCTCAGGTTTCCATAATATCTCACCACAGTGACTTGCTCACAGTAATTGCTTATTCTGTCTGACAAACTGCCTGCCTCCATCATCTGATGATTAGCATCAACTTTCTCTAACTCTTCAGCTTCCTGAGCAAAGAACTACAAACTACTTGTCTTTCTTGGGGTAAAGACCAAGAGTTGCTGCTTTGTTTAGTTTGAGGAGACCAGAAAGGAAAGGGATTTTTTTTGGTTTTTATTTCTCCTTATACCTTTGAGCACTTACTTCCAGGGAATTGCATAACTTCTAGTCTACATGTAACAAATGTGATTTTCGCACATCACATGATTGAGGTAATTTTTAATTTAGATGAAACATGCAATGATTCTAAGGCTATAAGTCTTACATAAAAAGAAATGAGAAGACAGAAATCAGCATTGTGCAGAATATTCCCAAGATTTAAGGTCTTTAAGGCAAGATCACAATTGTAGATGCTGAGACAAATAGGAAACATGAGATTTTAATTATCTTTTACTGGTATCTTAGAGAGCTGAGTGCCCTTTGGTTCCCAAGTAGTTCTGCTGTGCCAGTGTTTCGGGGTTTATTGATGTGTTTGTTATTGTAAAAGGTTTTATAACATAAACATTAGCTAAACAAATGACTTGTGAGCTTGTGAAAAAGCTCTGTATGTGTAAATTAACCTTAATAGAACCTCTGTTGATTGATGAAAAGCATGAGCGCTCTTAGAGCTGCTCCAGTTTTAGAGGTAGTGTCACATCTTAGCTTTTGTGTTAGCTTTCTAACTCAGTGGTTTTTAGGGAACAGTTGCATGTTTTTGGCTGAACTAGAGGAAGCACATATTCTATTACTCCTAAAAGCCACATAAAGCTTCCTTTACATTAAACTAAAAATGAAATGACCTCTCTTTTTTTAAGTACTATATGTTCATCCCAGTAATTAATGTGCAATTCAGGTGGAAACAGAGTTCTTTATCTGAGGACTCCTTAGAAAGTATCAGAAACAAGTTTATTTTCCACCTTTGTTTTTAAACTAAGTGCAAATATGAAAATATGGCAGGGTCCAAAAACTGCTCCTTAAAGAGAAGAAGTTTAATTATCAGTAATTATTTTCCCCGAATTGTGTGATGGCAACT
>JAUBOD010000136.1:653424-663469 GCA_032353885.1 Nothura maculosa
TGGTCTTCTCCTGTGCGCTTGTTCTTTGCCTCTCCCTACTTGAAACTTTCCATCTCCTGCTAAGAGAAATGCCAATGGTCACTCTGCAGAATCAAATGAGAGGAAAATGGACCAAAAGTGGAACAAATGACATGGAGATGAAACTGTTTAGTCACATAGGACATTCATGATACAAAGATAGGGGAATATGCTCAGAGGAATTTAAAGTGGGATTTTTAAACCTTGAGCAAAATTAGAAAATTCCCTTTCAGTCGGACAGGCTCAGCTGAATGTCTGAAACAATTATATATGTCTGTGTAATGTGTATCCTTTCATTGGATTTTTATGGGTAAATCACTTCAGAGGACTTTTTTAAAAAGGCTAGGAAGAGTTTTGGGATTTTTTTTTCCTTAAGGTGACCAGCTAATTTAACCACTCAGATTTTAGGAAGGATTAAAAAAAATCCATAAATTCATTTAAAAAAAAATCTGTATGTAACACAACATTTTTTTTGCAGTTACTAGCTTGACTCATTCTATAATTCTAGTATTTCTTTGGCATACCAAATTTCTTCAGTCCACAAAAGATACTGCCTTCATTGTGTCACTGAAGCCAAGGGCTTCTTCCAAATAAATGTGTTTGCATAAAACAAAGAGGATGTTTTCGAATAGATGGCTGTTGTTGCATTAAATAAGAGCAGTCTCATGATATGTTGTGCTAGGTTTTAGTGTCCAGTTCAAACATTAGATATTTTACTAGGCAGAATACAGGTGAAACAGAATGAATCACAAAAATAATTATGTGGTCTTTGCCAATGTGCATTTTTTAAATACTTTTTCTATTTGAATCTTTGTACAATACTTGTACATACAGAATAAGAAATCAACATGCAAGAAGTTGGTTTGAGCTCGAGTCCTAATTTTATGGAGTCACTGGCAGGATTCTTGCTGACTTCTGCAGGAAAGAGATTTGATGTTTTAGCCTCATTTTGAGACACACAGTTTTCAGTGCTCTCTCCTTCAGTATTATTCAGTAATTTCCCACTGGAGTTTCATGGGCATGTATTCTACAATGATTGTGTCAAAATGCAGCTGTTAAAATAGCTTATTTACATTAACTCTATCTTTTCCTTTCTCTCATAATCCTTTTTTTCTCTTTTAACAATAATTGGTCTCAGATTAGATATAAGCTATTCAGATGGAAAGTGTATGTTTCTTTGAATAATAAAGAGACCTGAGTTCTTTTCAGATCTTCTTAAACGTAATCATACAATATGTTCCCCTATTTTTATAATAGTGTCATCATTTCCTTTTTTTTTTTTTTTTTTTTTCAGGCTATGCCAGTTATTTCAGAAAAAGAGAAGGCTGGTGAGTAAATATTTGTTATCATATCTTTGTGTGTTTGTTTCCTGGACTACAGCATTATTTATCCAAATGATAAAAGCTGGTTTAGCTATGTGTTTTTTTCAATGTATAGGATTATAGATCTGACAAATGTCTATGTAAATATTCTTCACTACTTCAAAAGTTGTTTTTTTTCTCTTTCTGTAGTCTGCGTAATTCTAGCAAAACTGTTCAAAATTATGCTAGAAAGCAGTAAAATTGCAGCAGTTCCTTTTATATTGGTTACACTCTGTATGCTGACTTCTTGCTTGGTGTTAAAACCTATTATGACTTATTTGATGTCTTGACTGACAAATTTGGATGCCACGGGGAGTGCTAAGTTAGCAGGATTTGATGATTTAGCAGGACGTTGTTGTCTGCGTGTTAGTATGGAAGGAAATTTTGGGTTGCTGAAGTATTTCACCAGAGATAAGGATTTTTACTTTGGTAAAGGACTTTTGTGTTATACGACTCTTCTTGCATTTTCTTCAGTTGTGCAAGTTCTGTGAATGCTCTAAGTACTTTGCTGCTGTTATGTGCCATATTCATGTGCTTAGAGAGAAATACAAGCACACGTTGTGAAAGGATGTCTTGTTGTTGTTAAAAAGACTGGAAAACACTGCAACTATTACTTCTATATATCTCAGAGGAGAAAGTCTGTTGGTTTCTTTGTGGTCTATTTTATTTGATAACTTGCTAATGTGGGTCAAGTACAGCTCTTTACCATTACCTCAAAATATTTACAACTGACATTCTGATTTGTATCTATTATTTTTGGTGACATTTTATTCAGTTATCCTTGTTGAAGCTATTTCTTTTGCTGATAGAGACAAACAGATTAAAAAAGGTTCTTCATAAGATTTACATTTAATATTATTTGGTATTTCTTCTTGGGAGAAAATTCAGGTTTTGCCACATCCTTTAACTATGTCCAACTCTGCAAACTGAGTCTTATTACAACTACTGGTTGCAACTAACTTTCAGTAATTTGTCAAGTGGCCATCCAGCATTATAGGCTGTTGTCCTTCATTAACAATATGCACCATTCAAAATCATAAACTGAAAGTTATTTAAAAAATCTCCATGGCATAGAAATATATTTACCTTCGCTTTATACTAGATGAATAGAGCCACAACAAGGGTGTTCTCTTGTTGTAAATAACTTCCTGTGGAATCAAAAATAAAAGTCAAAACTCTACTCATGTATTTTTAATCAAAAGAAAATCTTTTATGTTTCAAAGTAAGAAGTTTAGACCTAAACTTTGTAATCGGCACATACGCACCCAAGTCTCCTCCCCAAACCAATTGTTTTATTTATTTATTTATTTGGTTTTGTGAAATCTGGTTTATTTGGTGTTACTGACAGTAAGTAGAACTTGGAGCCATTTGGAGTCAGTTTTCTCATGTGGTTGCTGATGTTTCCATGCACTTGAGCACAAACGAAACTGCAAAAGGAAATGTGGTTGCCTGGTTTTCGGTTTCAACTTTTGTGGAATTCTTTTGCATGTAGGGAGGTTGTGAGACTAGCATTTTGAATAGAAATATTAAGCATTTAAACATAAGATAAGTATTTAAATCAGGCCCATCAGACTGAAGTCGCAGCTGGTTCTAGTGGCAGTTGGTGTCATTTCTGCTAATCGCAATCAGCGCATCCTGAGCTGGGCTGAGCAGTTTGAGCTGGCAGCTCCTCTGGCACTTCACACAGCAGCAAGGTTATGGAAGACAAAGCCCTAAGGAAGGTGTGGAGACCTTCACAAAAGTATGCTGCATATTTAAAAGGCAGTGTTTAGTTTCAAATATCAGTTTGAACAAACCCTTTTTAGTTTATATCATTGCATATCACAAAACCAAAAAAATGGTATTTGTTAATACTGACAATGTTAAGCGCACCACTGTTAAGGAGATTGGATTGCATTTTCTTAAAATTAAGTTTGGAGGCACTCAAAATATCCAAATTTATTTTCTCATTCTAACTGTTTATAGTAAACTCCTACAGCTCCCTCTTTCTTTGTTAAGATTATTTAGTTTCATCCAAGACTGGAATTAGAAATACAGGAATGTAGAAAGACTGTTATTTTGGTGTTTCTGGTTCAGAAATTCTAGATATTGTAAATAAGAGCTTGCTTTTTCAAGACTTTATTCTACAAATTCCAGATACTTGGATACTTTCATATTTTTTTCAGTAAGGAAGTAAACATGTACATCCTTAAATGGACCAAGCTATTCAAATCCTTAGAAGTTGACACTTTACTGATTATGTTTACAGCTGTTATTAATCCTTGAAATTATATAGTTTCCACATTTTAGATGTTTTTTCCAATCCACATAAAGTTTGGTCTGCATCAAGTATGGCTTTTCACCCGGAGCACTTAAAAATAATGAAGCTATTTTTAGTTTTAGAGCAAAGCCCAAATCTAATCTGAAAACATTGCTACTTTTGTCAATCAATAACATGAGAGTGGCATAAACAGCATTTTTTATTATTATTTTTTTAACAGTGGAAACTTCAATAAAACCTGCAATTGCAGAACCTCTTTGGCCAAAATCTGTAAGTGTATTGAGCAGAGCACCCGCTAGGTGTAGCTCAGTCTGCTATTGCTGCAACTTGGGTTGGTTAGGAAATTGCAGATGAGATATTGTGGCATTAACATTTGTCAGAAATACTTTTTAAGGAAGTATCTATTTTTGACATTGCTAGCAGTAGCAATTTTTCAAATTCTTTAAAGTAGAATTCTTTAAATTCTTAATTCTTAATTAATTCTTTAAAGTAGAAGTTAAAATCAAGTGATACACACAGGGAAAATGAGGAGACCAGGGTGGAGCTTTAGCATCAGGAGCTACGTTACATTCCAAAACTGAAGGTGAAGCGCCCCTAAACACGGCATTGCCTAAATCTCCTTGTGGACCTACTTCTTGGTTGCCCAATTTATCCTTAAAATATCTGTGGGAAACAGAAAACTGTGTTTCAGACTTAGAAATGTTAGTACTTGAAGAGAGCCAGCGGGAGGGATAGAGTGAATACCTACATCTGGTCGGGAACAAGCACAGCTTATTTCTCTTGAGGTGATGAAACTATGTGCTATCACATAAACAGGGCAGAAGGTTTAGTCTAGCCCTAAATAAATACTAATGCTATTGGTCTATAATATTCACCATTATACTAAATAATTTTTTCCTGTGCATAAAATAACCTCCCTGTGGTATTTTGGTTGAAAATGCATTTAGGAAAGTGTTGCTTCACCAAATATAAAACAAGCTTTTTGAAGTTTTGAGTTTTATGTTGTAGTTATTAAATGCAAGCTTGAATCAATTCAAACACATAAAATTGGACTGGATATGAAAATACAAGTGACACTGCTCATCTGCAGTAAAAAATATTCCCCAGATGAACATCAAAGTGTGTTGGTTCTACCAAAAGTTTCCCTCTGGGAAATCATTAAAAATGTAGAATAATTTTAAAATACATTTACAGAAAACACATTATGGAATGAATTTGGAAATAATTTAAATTACATCATGGAAAATGTGCATATCTGTGGGTAAATCTCAATATGTTGTCCCATCACTGCACCCCTGCTAGGTTAGGGAGCCATACTTCAGCACAAGCAAAAGGGATTGTTTTTTGGCATGGAATATAATGGATTCTGTAGCCCATTTCTTGTCTATAACTTAGTAGTCGACAAACATGGATAATTTCAGTAAGAGACACAGCAGGCACATTGAATCTCTGGCCAATGTAAAGTGCTTGATTGCTTCCCAGTATTAATATTATGTGGTATTTAGGCTTCTGGTGAAGACAATCTAATAAAGTCCAGACTCAGTGTCCTTTGGTGTTCATTTCCTGGTTGCCTTTGATTCTGTAGAAAACAAGAAGAAAAAGCAGATGATAAAAGGGAGCTGAACTGTGGCCTGTTTCCCTTGGCAGCCTCTCGCCGTGCATGCCAGGCCGCAGAGCAGGCCGCGCTCGGCCCATGGTGGCTCGAGCAGCAGTGACGAGACCTTCACAACTCAGTTGCACCAGGTTCCCTTTGAGGGAACAAAGCCCACGAAAGACCAACTGGTTGGCAGGCTAGGTAGAGCCCTTTCTAATTTCATTTCATTTGGATTCTAGTAAAAATTTCTCCACAAGCTTTTTCTAAACGTGTTCTAGATTCAGCAAATGTTATAGCCCACCCACAGCTAAGCCTGAGCAAGAGTTCAAAATTTCTGGCTTCTTCTATCCACAGACATAGATTTTAAGACTAATATTTTCTTTTTCTAAATTTCACCAAATCTTTTCTTTCTATGAATAGAACCAACTGGATTTTTCTTTATCAAATCATTAACAACTCATCCATATGCAACTTTAAAAACAGACCAAACTTTAAAAAAAAAAAAAATCTTACTGCCTCTGAGTTTTCAGTTTCCACATAAACTGAGGAGAAATACAAGTTACTTGGCATAGACACTAGTTGTCTGGCTGCTTTACAGCCCCTCTAGCAAGTATGCTGCAATTAACTGGGCGAAAATGGTGTATTAGTTGTTCCTTTTTGCTGGTTAATAAATACTGTATCTGTTTTTCGTAGAACAGTCTGTCATTAATTGCTGGTTTTATGCAATGTTAATATGTGGTGCCAGTTCTTAGCTAGATAATCTTTCTTCTACTGTTGATGTTGCAATAGTTAGATAATTTTAGCTGGGTGTTTGCTTTCTAAATAAAAACATCAGGTGAATATTCACACTTCAATCTGCTATAGCAGAAAACAGCTACAAAAATGCTGCCAGAATATACATGGGTGTCTGCCAAACACAGATAAATATCTATTCCCATGACATTTATCTCATTGCTAGAAAAAAAGGTCATGGTGTGGATAGATACTGAAAACTAATATTCCATGCTAAGATTCATCTTGATGCTTGTTGTTGGGTTTTGTTTGTTTGTTTTTTTTCCTAAAGACAGTAAAATAGATGATGCTGTAATTTTATAAATTTGATTTTTCTCTTTTATTAGGCATTGACTAGTATAATTCTTCTCAGTAAATTGCTTAGCTTTTAGAAGTCATGCCACGTTCACTGTTTGCAGTCTCAAGAGGAAACAATTTGCATTTTTCATATCCTTTTAATTTCAGTGATTGAAAAAAATCCACATCAACTTTTTGATAATTATTGGCAAAAGATTTTTTTTATCTGTAACCTCTTAAAATATTGGGGAAAAAAAAAAAGAAAAAGGAAGATCAGGAAAAGAGGCCCTAAAGCCTTAAAAAACCTCTATGAAAGTGTTACACAACAATAATTAAATCTGAATCATCTGAAAACTAACAGGACCCCTGGGCACCAAGTTCTCAAAAAAAATATTTAGCCAGCTCTTGTTTACTTACTCCACCTGCAGTAATATGGTCCGCTTCTTCTTCGCAATAATTTTTTTAATCAAAATTTGGTCTTGTTATCTTTTTTTTTATTATTATTATTATTTTTTATTTCAAGAATGCCGTCTCATCTGTTTTGATCTGGAAGACATTTAGGCACAGATAGAAAAGCTTAACTGAATTATTTTTAAGCCTTGTAATGGTAACAAGGGGAGGTCACTATTTTTGCATCAGATTGCAAAATCAATCTCTTTCATCTACTTTAATGCTTATATCATTTACAGCTGTGATATTTTTCTAGATTCTGTGCTCATTGTGTTAATTGTGGAAACAACTTTAAATCTGTATTAACAGGCAGTGAAAGAAAGAGAGTCACCTTAAAAAAAAAAAAAACAGTGCTTCACTACTATGTCTGATGGTGAGGGTATTGAAATTTGATTTTTTGTTTTGCTGTCTTATTTTAAGATTTATTAAAAATTAGCTTATTCTAATCAAGCTATTTTCCCTGGTAGGAATAAACATGTACTGTAGCTGAGTGATTTCTGCTGCTGGCCATTGTGCTAAATCTTTCAGCTGTCCAACTAATACGTGTTTTTAAGGCCATGCATACTTGCTTTGTTTTGACAAGACATTTTTATTCCATAGACTATGTGATTAAGAGGGGAAAGAAACAGCATTGAAATATTTTAAACATATATTGACATAAATAATGTGTCATCACAAATTGATAAGCTATAAGAAAGCCTCCCATGACAGACTTCATCACCTATTAGTTAAATAAAAGCAAAAGACAACTCAGGACAACTCTTCTGAAGGGAACCTTAGGAGGGTTTTTTTCCATGCCCTGCTCAAGCAGGGTCAGCTGGGAGATCAGCCCAGGTTACCCAGGGTCTTGGTGGTTGTGTGCTGAAAACCTCCAAGGAGAGAGTTTGCACAGTCTCTCTGAGCTGCCCGCTCCACTGCTTGGCTGTCCTCACAGAGGAAGGTTTTCCTTTTATGCAATTCGTTCCTCTCTTGTTTCAGCTGGTGCCTAGTGTCTCCTGTCCTATACTCAGGCACCTCTGCCTCCATCCTAATCAGCACTAGGAGGCTGCTCTTGGGTCCTTCCAAAGCCATCTCTTCTCCAGGCCAAGTCCTACAGTCTCTGCTCACAGGGCAAGTGCTCCAGCCTCAATCCTCTTGATGGCCCTTCCCAGGACTCACTCTGCCTTCCTGATATCTGCCTTGTACTGCAGGGAAACAGCCTCAGTTTTGCAGATGTGATCATCCAGTGCCGAGGAGAGGGGGATAACCCCTTCTCCCAATCTTCAGCCATCCTGTTGATGCTGTCAGGCCCCTCTGGCTGTCATGACACACTGGTGGCTCCCGGTCAGCTTGCAGTCTGCCAGCACCCCCAGGGCCTTGTTCACAGAGCTGTTCTCTGCCAGGTTTTATCATTTACTTATCCACTCCTCCAGACTGCAAACTTGAAAACAAAAATATTGCAGGAAGTAGTGTCTCATAGTTAATCTTTTTCTTGTCATAACTTAAAAAAAATCAGAAATCTCATGAATGCTTTCAGTAAATTCTCTTAGTTTTATATTATAGCTAATTATCATGTGCTTGCATTTTAGGACACACTACTGCAAAGACTGTAAACTGGTGTGTGGTACTGGTATGCTGTGGTACTGCGTGCTTCATCCTAATCATGATACTTGTTTTGTAAAGTTATTTATCAGTTATTAAGTGGCTCAATGCCATTTATATAACCAAGCCAAACTGTGGTCTGTTATTGTACTGGACTCTAAAACATTCTGTAAGGGCTAATCTATAGCTAGAAAGAGCTTTTAAAGCAGACATAAGCAATTTCCTTTCCTTCTTTCTGGCTATAGCAAGATAATTTTTCACTATTACCTGTGTTAAAACTGAAGGGTAAGAAACAGTACAGACAGTTCACATGCCACCTGGGATCTAGTCCCCAAAGCCAGCACAACCTTTTGATATTTATATACTGTAGGTGTGTACATGCACACTTTCTAACTTATCAGAATAAAATTCAACATTTCACAAGCCCTTAGGGAAATGAGAGGCCTCATTCTTTGATGAGAAGTCAATCTTATTGCATTCCTCTCAATGACATGCTCAAAACTCAGATGACAGACACCAAAAAGCTCCCTTCAGAGTAGGCACCCCTGGAGGTCAAGTGTTTTCCTGCTGCAGGACTCTCCTGGGCAGCACAATGCAACTGCACAGCTGTATATAACTGTGGTGCCACAGGTTGCTCAGGCTGTTTTTCATTTCCTAGAGATGTTGACTGGTGGGTTCTCTGAATGGCTTCTGATATAGCAAATGATATTGGAGAGAGTTGCTGTGTCCCAACGTAGCATCCTTTGTTCCTACCAGGAAGTGGCGCGCGTGAATGAAATAGTGATTTTCTAGCACACGATAGATCCATTGGTCTTTATAATGCAACAACATAGTATCCCAATATGCAAAGATTAGATGGTTAACTGCCTCATGATGGCTGAATTATCTCATTCAGCCTATATTTGATTTTGGCCATTGGTGAATATCTGTTTTACAACCTGCTAGGAAAGTATCAGATAGAATGAAGATGATGAGGATTAACCTACCTGGATTTTTTTTCCAATTGAATCTTTTGAATTTAATTTCAATAATACAATAAGAGTGATAAAACAAGTCTTGCATTTAACCAATTTCATATTTCTATAAAATAATGTTGGCTTCAGGAAATACTCAACGCTGTCACATGGTTCTACAATTTTTGAATTTCCACCTGTATGAAGTTGTTGCTTAATTTTGGTGTATTTAATAAATAAAGAACTGATGCAAGCTTATTAATATACAGAACTGCTTCATGTAGGGTAAGCTATAAATCTTTAGAGGTTTACTCCTGCAGATCACTATTTCAGTTGCATGGGACTAACCTTGTAAGCAGAAATTTGCTAAACTAACTGTAACAGAATTTTTCTGAGTCTTTCCAAGTGAATAGTCTCTAGAGTTTAAGCAGTTGTTATTCATTTAAAGCCCAGTTTTCCTTGGATACACATGCACCTGCTGCAGTTCTTTGGCCTGACTTCAAACTGGTAGCTAGGTGCATCATTCCACAGTAGCCACATGAGGAGACCTGGGAGGCAAAGAGGCAAACAGACAGGGATTTTAACACATGCCGAACTACAGACCTGAGACTAGAGAAGAATGGCAGTCAAAATATCTGCTCAGCTGCAAAGGAAAAACAAAACAAACCTTGGCTTCCTCCCGGCAGGTTGCCTAATTTATAATCTCATCCTGCAATGAATGTTTCTTCATGTTGCAGGGAAGGAAAAAGAAAGACTGGGA
>JAUBOD010000136.1:663569-679096 GCA_032353885.1 Nothura maculosa
TGAGGTTGGAACAGTCGAGGATTAACCAAGTCATAGCCCCTGTATGTATTCAAAAATTGCCAAGATGTAAGATCAGTCTTGTAACACTTCCACTGGGTCTCTATGCAAACACTGAATTAATTGTAAATGTATCAAAAATGGTATTTTATACTAAAAGTGCATTGAGCTTTCATCCTTGCTCCGTATACTGAACATAATTTTATTATGTGAATGTTTCTTGCATTTGGTAAACGGCATGTGCTTCCTCCACGAAATAGTATTCACTAACCATCTTAAAATTAAGAACATTATATAGCTTATCAAATAGAGCAACAGAAAAAGTCCTCCAATATTATGAAGCATTCTATAAATAAGGATTTCGAAATTTGGAGAAATCAGCCCATCAATGATCAGAATATATCCTAGTATATTCATGCATTCCTCAGGAGAATAAATAACATCAACAACAAAATTGTTACAAGCATAATTGATACAAAATGCATATATAGCACAAATATAATAACCAGTCACCGTATGAAAACTGCAGACATGTATGTATTACAGTTGTGCGGAAACATTTTGTTTTTAATGAAGAAGTAAGGCTCGTCCTTGAAAACTAGCCAAGAAAGGTTCCAGTGTCAGAAGCTGCTCCTTATACTATACTAACATTTGCAGTACATTTCAGAGCATTTACAAAGAGGCAATGTGTGATACATGAGACAAACTATGGGGAGTAAGAAGTGGACTTCTTTTTGTTAAGTAAGTCTACATAAAATCTTCAGCAAAATAATTTGCACTTAATTGTATTAGAAGACTGAGATAAAAACTGAGCCATCTCTTTTTTTCAGATTAAATGTTATAGCTTAAGTAAGTCAAACTAACTGCACTGATCCATACAAAGCATTCCACATCTGGAAGATCTTTACAACATCTGTGTTGGGGTTTCATGCTTTTTGGTGCCTTGCTTACCAGTTCCCATGACTCTAACTTACCTCTGTTTTATTTTCTTAACAAAAAACAAATATTGTTATATAACTGCATTCCAGTTCTGCTAAAAATATAGTGATCATTTCATTTCCTGAAATCTGTTATTTAAGCTACTTTACCTATTTTCCTTAAACAAAGCAAAACAAACCCTTAAAAATAAAACAACATCAAATAAGACAAAATAAGTTCCTTGGTAGTAAATGATATAGTAAAGATATTGTAGATGTAGCAAAGACAGTTTTATTTGCTTAGGGGATTTGAGCGTGTTCAGCCTTAGACTTGCTTAGAATTAAGCGAGTCCCTGTCTTGTTGGAAAGAATTTTAGCCTCCTGCCTCCCAAGTGAGTTTTTAGAAGTGTAAAGCCTCTTTCAAAAAATGTAGTGAGTTTTCTAGGATAAGGCTTTAAGTCACTGTTTTCGCCATATTCTTCATCCTTTCCCTTTCTTTCTTTCCAAAATACTGTCTTTGCAATTTTTATTTGAACTTTTACTAAAATGAGATCCTGGAATTAAATTATTTATTTTGCCTGCAGCAACTGGCTCAGGTGATTCTGCACTTTTTGCTTTTTAATTGTTTAACTGTTATCCAACAGTAATTCATTCAGGAAGGAAAAAAAAAAAAAACAGAGAGCCAGAAAATCAGTTGCACTGCTGCTCTATTCCGCACATCCAGAAAGCAGGACTCAAATGACTTCCAGCTGCCTTTGGTTCCTTGAACTCCAGAGGCAGGTAATCCCCAGACTAGCTGCAGAGCAGAGGGATGCTTGAGGGTAATGGCTGGCCCAGCCTACGCTCACTGCAGCCCAGCACTATGGACATGTCACTGCTGTCCCAGTGTTCCCACTTCGCTGGGACAAGCCTTGGGAATGGAGGGAATTATACCTGGCAGCGTATTGCTGCTTATATATCAGTACTACAGTGTTTTGAACTGCATGCAGGCTTCTTCAAAGGGGTAAGTGGAAGTCACTATAGCCATAATTATACCCTGAACAGCCAGTTATTATCCGCTTTCTGTGAACAATTCTGTGACTGCAAATTGATGAATACATAGAAAACATCATATCTGCATAAAAAACAATAAATAACCTTGAGGCAGGGCTCCACATCAATTGAGGTGAAAATCAGCCCAAACCCATTCACTCTGAGCAAGCAAGGCCCTACCCAAAGGTTCTCAACTAGCAGGAGGCAGGATCAGCCTTTATTCCTAATATACTTTTTGAACAGCAGATGTCCTGTCGTCAGGTAGGTCTTGGTGGACCCACCAAGAAAGCTCAAAAACGTCATACTTTCCTGAGCTTTCAGTAGTTACACACTTTTGTGTTAATGATACATGCTATTGGGAAACAAGAAACATGCCCTGTGTGCTGTGCTGATGGTTTATGCTCTAAAAGTAAAAATTTTGGAGTACACATTTATCATGGAATTAGGTTACTTCCTTTCCTCATGTACTGTCCCATAATATTTTGAAAGCATTTCAGATTTCAGCATTTTAGAGTTACACAGCCTTTAACTAGATGTGTTCTAAAAATCTGATTTGTTAAATGTTGGTATTTAATCCTAATCTGTTTAATTATTGGAGTGAACAGTCATAAATCACAGCAGGAATTCAGGTGGATTGTCGTTTAATTCATGAAGCATTAATGGTCTTCATGTTTCATTAAATAGAAGATAATGTTCCTGGAGCAAAAAAAGATTAATTTATATTCTAACAAAAAAAATAAAAACTTTACAATGGAAAATATGGATCAACTTAGTTCAGTTTTATTTTATGTTTCCAAGGAATAATTAGCACCCAAACCAAATTTACAACTTGTGGAAATTTTAAGTAAAGGTAATTCTTAAAAGTATCTGAAAGTATTAAGGTAAGAAAAGCAAGCAGCCGTAACTCTGTTCTTCAATGCTGTTTTGAAATGGCTTTACTGCAATGATTAAATTATCATCATATTTGTAACACCTGACTATGTACTTAACTGATTTTGAAGGTGCCATACAAATTTTATTTTCTCTTTAGTTACGTGGTCCTATCTCTTGAGAGAACCATAGCGACTAACACAGAGATTGACGTCTGCGTATGAGGAAATTGCTTCATATCTAACTCTGAATGAACATGTGCTGCTAGCTTAGAGCATAGTACTTCATGCTGAAAGCCGTGTAAACTTATAAAAAAATACACCTTTTAAGTCACCCATTCATTTCTCGTGTACCCTTTCATTCTTCATGTACTCTGCTGGCCAGGTTGTGATTCACCTTTGCACTGACAGGATGAAAGCTGTAATAGCCTGAAGGAGAGTTTTGTACTGAAGGTGAGTCACAATTTTGCAGTCCTAAACTCTAGTCCTTTGCCTCCTAAATTCAGGAATTCAAGTATTTCCTGAAGCTACGTCACTGAAATGATCCACATTAAGTGTATGCATTGCTTGAGCTCTGTTGTTTTAGTGAGCTGTCTTTGCACAAGCTCTGCTGAAAAGGGTTACACTAGAACAAAGTGAGAGACAAGGGAGCTGCAATATGGGACACGGGCTAAAAAGGCAGAAATGACCCACTTCTAATATTAGCTTTCTACCACCAATCTATTAGATAATAAATGCCTTGGATGTAGAGAGGTTCTCTATAGAGAACTTGACGTAGATCTCTTTAAATACTAAGGTGCAGTTCTAACTAAACTAGAATTACGACCAAGAGCAGCCACGTTGCTATTCAAAGGTCACTACTGCAGTCTGGTATGGAACAGCAGCTATGAAATCCCTTTGTAGATTTGAGCTGGTTACAGACTACCTGTTTTTAGACTAAAAATCTTTCTAGTGCCCACGTCCTTAACGTGGCGCTCGGTCATAAGGACCATTCACAGGGCTCTGCATAGTCCTTGTCTGGACTTCTGTGATACGAGGTGTATGGGTTGCATCAGTTCAGCTGCCTTGGGGTCTCTCCTACCTGGACGATGTCCACTGGGTTATTCCCCTAACCTACTCATTTCCAGACAGATGTCATAGATCTACGTGGATATGGTTTTGCATACATCATTGCTGTATTACCATGCTCTAGGCCTTCCTTCTCTTGCTTAATGTCAGATCCACGTCTTTATTTCCTGCCAGGAGTCTGAAGATCATGTAATTCCAATGGGGAGAGAGGAATTGTAACAGCAGCAGATGTTTACATTGGGCAGCATTTCAAAACAAGTGGCCACTTCTCACCCAACAGGAATCCAGCATGTAGGTTCCTGGGAAAGGAGGAGTAGAGTGGATTTAAGGTCGGCATGTGCTTGTTGCTAGCGCAACGTTGCTCCTGAACACAAGCAATTCCCATATGCGCTTCCCTGAGAGTCTTTTTATTGATGTCCATATTCCTAAAGTCAGTTCTTTGTTTTAAGCTCTAGCCTCACACTCACTTGGCCTTTTTTGTACTTTCTTGCTTGGTAGATGTTAGGAGTTGACATCTAGTCTTCCATTTTTTTTTTCTTCCATTTCTTTTATGATGCAGTTATCACTGGTAACTATAATAATTAAAAATATATAAATATGTATATAAAAATATGTATATATATATGTATTTTTCTAATAACCATGCTTAGGTTGGTAATTAACTACTTTACTGAAAACAGTGCAGCAAGACTATTGTCATAGGTGTGTGCAAAGAAGTTAATTTGAAGTTATAGGGCAAAAAAAAATCTGTAGTCTTCTAATTTCCAAGACAGTCAGCTCTGAAAAGAGCATAAGATTTTGGCCTACATATGTAATCTTTTTAGCAATTGATTAAAGAGTAGTATGATTGGATTGAAATAATCTTATCAGCATTCTTGTATAAATGCCACATTCTGATATCCTTTTCCAGAGCATTTCATTGTTTTTCTTTAATTCAATTCTTTATGGATAAAGCATTAAGCGAGGTCTCTGACTTAGGAAGATACCTCCTGGCTTGCCTGAAGACATACCACCCTATACTGATTCCCTAGTGCTGCCTTTAAAAGGTTGCCAACAAGAGCAAGCACTGTCTACAGACTGAGTGTGTGAAAGAGCCTCTGATGAGTTTCTTCTGTCTCCCTTTCTTTCTTGAGTTTGTTGTGCACATCAAACAATGATACCTGCTTTTAGCTTATAAACTCTTTTTTGCATGAGAGACTTCATGTGGTAGGTACCATATCCTCCATTTCTGCAATTGAATAATGACTGAGAAGTGAAATAAGAAGTTAGGTCCTTGGGAGACAATATTTGGGCTGATGTGTGAGTATATGCATATATGTATGTGTGTGTGAATGTTCTGCACTCTCTTTTAAGTATTACTTAAATAACATATGGATTTATACATGAATCGTTTAGGTTTTAAAAGATCCAGAAGCACTAGGTAATGTTTGTAAAAGGATATTTTGTGCTTGCATCCACACTTTGCACTGCACACAGCTGTTATTTTAAAGCATATTATGTGTACTAAGAGTGATACATGCCCTTAAAGGTGAAATAGTTTTCCAATAAATGTACAGAAGGCATCTGGTTCCCCGTATCTTCGTGAAACCCTAGAATTCCCCATATAGGACATGCAGGGATAAAGAGAGATGATCTCCTTAGCTGTGAATGTGAAATGATGAAATAAAAGTCTAATGATAATGTTTAATTGAGAATATCGTCCTCTCATCTGATGGTATCTTTGTAGTTTAATGCTCTTAAATAGAAGTCCCATGTGTTACAGTGTTACATTTCATTGTCCAGTTCTCATTTTAAATCAAGGGGAATGGAGCTAAAGACCTCGGTGCTTCCGACATGAACTTTGGGGAGACATCAACCTTACTGGAGTTTAGGAGAGACGCATGATGCAAATCAGGACCACATTTTTTCAGTAAATAGCAGATTTGTTGCAAAATCTACTGAGCAATGCAATGCTACTTTAAGGATTGTTTATTTTTAAAGATATTGTAAACTTTTTTTTTTCTGCATTGATTGGATATTGGTATATCATTCTCTAGTGATCTGCTTATTTATCATATCAGTTCTTACTATTTAGATTTTGATATTTTTCACTTACATACTTGAATATAAACTCCAGTGGAGGCTGGCACCATAGCTGCTCCCTGCTTCATTGCTATGTTCCTTTTCACATTTGGATGTTTTCTTGATTTTTGTATACCTCATTTTATTTATTAATACAAATGCTCCACAAATTAGAGTCCTATTTACACACAAACACTCTCTCAAATGTCAATTCAGTGTTAAACGTTGTGCCACCTTAAAATTTCCACACTTCTTTTTCATGTGTTCACGCTTTAAATACTTGTAGACTGTTATCATTACTCTCCCCTTGCATTATTGGCTGTCATTTGGATAAGCAGAACATGTTTTAATCTTTCCTCATAAATCATACTCTCCAGCTCCTTAATCATTTATGTTGCTGTTATCTGAATTTCTTCAAAACTTGTTGACATTTCATGGTACTGGAGAGGCTAAAACTACGTGCTGCATTTATGCAGGGGTTTCATTAGTGCAAAATAGAAATGTCCCTACTGTTCTGTCAACTGTTCTTTTTGGAAATATTGAGAATGTAAATAAGAGCTCATCTTTCTAATATAAAGATGATCAAAAGATTAATATTATGCTTAAAATGAGAGAAACAAGATGAAATGCACAAGATGAAATGCTGTTGTTGTTTTAGATATTGAGGTTCTTGCAAGGCCTAATTTTGGGTGTACCTGATTTGCTCTTTTCATGAAGAATGATATTAATTCAGTAGTGTAATAATGGTCCTGGAAACTGAACTTTCCTAGAAAACAATATACTTTTCTCAGGAATGGAATTTTAAGGTCTTTTGTGTAACCTACCCCATAAGATCTCTTTTTAACAAGAAGTTAGGGAAAAAAAAAAGTATTTTTAACTGAAGAAGACCAAATGAATTAGCCTTGATTTCTGAGCACCAGTTAATGCTACTGTATATCTTGTAATACTTTTCCAAATATTATTTGAGTTGACCATAAAACAGTATTAGATCAGGGAGAGAGAGCTGCAGCAAACCATACTTGAGGATATGAGCCTACCACCACAAGACAGGATCCACATTTTTACCTTGTTCTGGAGTTTAAGTGAACAGTTTGGCAAACATCTAATAATGAAATAGCCTCCTTAAATACTTTAGAGGAATTACCCAACCAGTAGCACACAGCCCCAGGACTTGACAGTGAGGCTGTGTAGCCCTGTCTTAGCATCCTGGAGCCCAAGGCCGCCCATACAGGTTGGCTGCTCTCCCCCAGCCATCCTCAGCACAGCAAGTGCAACAACAAGACTCTGCGCAAAGATTTTCCATGCCCTGTTTGTTGTAATGCTCCGGAGGGCAGATATGCCATGTCTAAAACCAGACGCCAGTAGGAACAGAGTGCATGCACAAGGGAATTTAGCTGATTATCTGCAAAGTAAATTAAGGAAAGGTATGAAGAAATCCAATTCCTAGAATAGCAAACCAGGCTGTGTCATGAAAACCTCATTTAATAGTGTCGCTAACTTTATGGAGTAAATATGAAGCATGAACATCCAGTCATAACCTTAGCTGAAGTTTAGGTTTCCTTTGTATATATTTAAGGTGCTCACAAAGGCTTCATTGTAGCTAACAGAATATATTTTTCAGTTCATATGATAAGTGCTTTAATCTTCAGGATAATTATGTTTGACACTCCCCGCAAAGCTTCATCTTGTGTCTGCGATGCATTAAACTTCCCTAACAGTGAAGTGAAACACTAGATTCTTTATCTCCCAAAGATTAGGCATCTGAACTTGTAATGAGCAGGTACTACAAGACTTCAGTTGAAATAATGAACCTACAAAGAAAGAATTGCAGTAAAATAATGCACAACACCTAGAGGTTTAAAAATACATATCTAGAGTATTGTGGTCAACATCATGAAGAATATTCTGCAGGAAGGAAGACCCTAAGGTCTTCTGTTTAGAGCAAAGACAGTAATTGTTTAAAGTGCTGTTTATTCCATTTATAATTTGCTACACTAAAATAGTACATAAGGGACTTGCTAGCCAGGCAGTAGCTGATTTATAGTTGCCAAACAGACCCATACAATGAAGACATCAGTAGGTGAAGAGCATGTTGTCTTCTCCTCCCCTGCCCTGTCTCCCTCAGTTGCTACCACTGCTTCACACAAAAGTCTGTAGGAAACTCAGAAAGGGTTATCTCTACAAAACACCAAATTCCAGTATCAAATTGTAATGAAGTTGTTAAAGAACACTCCCTCCAATTTTTCCACAAGAGCAAAACAACGTATTCCTTCATTCATTTTCCTCTAAGAGCAAGTTTTAAAACGAGAACATAAATAACACACTTCAAAGAAGTTCTGTCACAGCCCATTGCTCTAGCAGGGCAGATACAACCAACTGAAAACAGGAACCTGAAGAAGTCAGGCAACATTGACAATGAACAGCATTAAAACATTAAAAATAAGAGTACTGGATGAATATTAAAAGAAAGAGAGAGAGAGAGAGAGAGAAGGGAAATTAGTATTCACAGACTTAAGTGCTTTAATTAGTGAAATCTTGAAATATACTGAGAGGTTACTCTAATGTCTATCCAAATGTTTAGGTTTTATTTGGATCCTTCTTGCTCATATAAATGTCATCACTTGCTATGAAAATTTCCTTTTTTTCTTCAATTTTCTCTGTCTTTGAAACTGCAAGCCAGGAATTTAGTTAGTATTCTACTTTTGGGGTTTTTCCTCATGACAAACCTTCTGCATAGATGGTGTTTCGCAGCGTTAGCAGTGGCAGCAGCAGGGATTATTCAGCCTCTTTTGACGTCACTTAATAAAGCACGGGCAGCCCTAATGAAGATGACTTACACGAGTCCCATAAATCTCACTAAATCTTCTCAGGAATGAGCCTTTTCCATCTTGCTCTGCAAACACTTGCAGTTTCCCTTTGGTTTAAAATTTCTTGCTGTCTTTGATCTCTCTGTTGAGTGTGATCTCAGTCCGTGCTCTGAACTATCTCCCTGCTCACCCCCTGGTGCAGATGAGTCCATAGGCTCGTGTGACAGCCCCACACTCATGTTCTTGTCATTGCTGCCTGCACAGACACCAGCCAGTCACCACCACGTTATTCGTAACTTGCTGAACCTTGTTTTACAAGGAGAGTGGTTTTATTCACAAGCAGTGTCTTTGTTGACGACCACAGATATGCTCTAAAATTTTGTCGCTTTACCATCTTATTCATATTGTCCTATTTTGTGCAAGGGATGGCTTAAGAGGAATACCTTTAAGCTAAGCAACCTACCATATCAGTGTGATAGCACAGACATGAACAGATGAGTGAGAGAGAGAAAGACAGAAGGAGACAACAGATATCAAGAAAGGAAAATTGCTGATTGGTAAGAAGATTAAAGAGAAACAATTTTAATAAGGCTTAACAATGGGAAATTATTTGTTTGGGGAGTTCTGGGCTATTTTGGGGGGGATACGCAGTTTTCACTAAATGCCCCCCTTTTTTTTCCTCACAAATATGAAGTATTTCAAAACCAGTTGGCAGCCATTTGTTTAAGTCTAAATTTTTGAATAAGGTAAGGAGAGTTTATATCTATTTGCATAAAAACAGATTAACTTGGAGTAGTGAGAAACTGAAAGTGGAAATATATTTTTATTCATGGTATTCATTTATTTCTCTTTGTTTAGTATTTAATGGTTGTAATTAGAAATGTTTTATGTTCTTCTACATTGGTTTATTTTCTATTTTTGGTAGCATGCAGTGATAGTGAGACCACAATCCAGAAACAACCAGATAAGCTCACTTTGAAGTGCAGGGAGCTCCTGTAAAGTGATGGCAATGCAGAACTCGAATCAAATTGTGGTCTGTGGCTTTTCCATATACAGTATTTTGTTGAGATCGATAAAATTTCTGTTTCAACTTTTCTATTTCAACAAAATATGTTTTATTTATATTTTTTCAATAGAGATTTCTTTACAATCTGCTCTGATTGGTAACTCCATCACATCTAGAGGTCTGATACCTGTCAGATCTCCCAGATGCTGCAGATGTGGCCATGCTGTATTTTCTTTTGGAAAGCAACCCATGTAAAAGCCAAAATGCAAGGGGCTCCTTTCCCAGCTTAATCTCCCCGGCAGCCTTGGGAGGCTGAGGCGAGTCAGTGACCACTGACACATGCTGTGTACCCAGCAGGCTGTTTCATAAGACCTAGGATTTGGTGTCCAAATCACGCTTTTGTTTTGTAATGCTTTTGGAGAGTTACAGCATTGCTGTTCTGTTTCTGCAACAAGGGGAAAGATGGTTTCCTACATGGTATGAGGGAAGCTGCACAGACCAGTAAAGGAAGAAGGTCAAACTTTGTGGTACCCTTCCTCGCAGCCCATACCAAAGGCACAGAACAGCTCAAACCAGCAGCACAGTTCTTAAAAAATAGACATCTCTCTGCCTGGCTGTGCACATTTTGACTCCATGCATCTTTCCCAAGTCAAGAGGCCAGAAACACATAGATGAACCAAGGAGATAAACTAAGAATTTGCACTTCTGTAAACACTCGGAAAGGAAGTTGATGCATTTGGACCAGGCCTGAAGAGTATTAGGCTTGCATAACCAGGTCCACTGTTTACTTCCTAGAGGCTGGAAGATGCCAGAACTAAGACTAAAATCATCATTCTCATTGATATTAGTACCTGATGCAATCTGCTCTTAGCCTTAATGTAAAGAAAAAAAAAAAAAAAAGATTTTTTTACTGTTATATTAACAGACTGAAGTATGGATAGAACCACCTAAAGGAGCAGAAATCAGGTGCACTTGGCATCATTGCACGTGAGCTGTTGAGGAGTGATGATGCTGTAAGGAATTCATTCCTGCCTACTGGCCTCGGTTGCTCTGAGAATGATGTATTTTAAGATGAGCAACTCTTTAAAGTAACAGCCTAGAGAGGAAGTTTAGCACAGCACCACTTTGCCTTTACTAAAACGACATTTCTGAAAAGACTCTCCGAAAGAGTAGGGGAGAAAAAGTGGAACTTCTAAAACAGTCAGAACAGGGTGGTTGCGCTCCAGAAGGTGAGGCAGAAGGAGCCGTGCTGGCCAAGTGCTGGTGGGGCTCTTCTCAGGTAAGTCCATCCGAGCAGGACTTGGCCCCAGGACAAACGCTGCCCAGCTCCCAGCCTGCCGAGCAGGCGGGTCGGGATCTGGCCCGTATAAATATTTGCCTCTGGAATCCCGCAAAGGCCGTTCCCGGAGCACACATGCTGTTCTGCACGTGTGTGCTGCCGCGGCTTTGCCCGGGGTGAGCTGTAACCTTTCTCCCTGAGCACTGACTACTGCATTCCTCGCTTGTCAGCAACAGACCCCCGAGCTCCCCTAGACTCTCCTTCATTGTTATTTTTAGTCCAGCACACGTCTTTGTTGATCCCCTCCAGTTTACCTTCCAACCATAACTGCTTCTTTGTTGCTTCACCCTGGCCATTCAATAGGCAATACTGACTAGAATGAAAAAAAATACTTCTGGAAAGTAGCTGAGCTGGTGACTTTGAACACCATGAACACTATTCAAGTACAAAACCTGTTTCTGCTATTGGTCTTCTGCATCATAAATTATACCTAAAAGCTAGTCAGAAGGTTAGAATTTTGATTATTTTTGCTTGCATTTCACTATAGTACCTGTACAGAGCTACTTGAATTGTAACTATAAGATGCAGAAAGGTGTATAGACCACTTCCTTGCTGATGCAAGATGTTTGTTTTCAGGATATTTTACATACACTTTCAAATACAACAGCAAAAAGTTTTGCCATTTTCTTTGAAAACATTTTCTCTGCCAGTCCGTAAATCTCACTATTCAAATCCTTTTTTTCTTTAATGTCATTCCCAGTCCTCTAGTTTAACTGGTTTAACAGCTTTCTTTGTAAATTAACCTAATACATTCATGTTGACCTACATCAGAGATTTACCAACCTAGGTCTGTACACATTTACCTGGCACCGGTGGCATCCTCTGCCAGGTCAGACCATGAGCGTGTGTTTACTGGAGTAACGGAGTCAGCTTTTCCACACAAATAATCTGAGGGAAACTGCAGGCATGTGAGTCAGGCAAAAGGCTCCCCACAAGCAGACACATTTGAAAGAGGAGAGGGAATTTGTCTGAGCTGCAAGGAAAATAGCTCCCTGTGAGGAATGATCATTTTGGCAGGTCCAGTACAGGTCCAGTACAGGTCTGTACAGGTACTGTAGGTCTGTACAGGTACTGTACTGTACAGGTCCAGTAACTTTTCTGCAGTATCACTGGGACCTGCAAGCCCTGTATGGAGAGGTCTGCTGAGAGGCAAGGCCACCAGCTTTCTTATAAATGCATGGATGTTTCCTAGTACAGAGCTAAGAGCTGCTTCTGGTGGTCATGGTCACAAATTCCCTGCTGCTCCCATTGCAGAATCAAATTCTGGCCCCCCTTTCAGCATCTCTTGGATATTGAGAGGCGCAGACCTAAACTGAGCACATAGTTCCAGGTGAATGGAGACTGTAGCCTCTTGTTAGCAGAATTTACAAGTGTTTTATACTTTCATATTGCATGGCAAGCTCTTAGCTCATTTGCCATCCCCAGTTAATGTCACATACCTCTCTAACAGAAATGCTTGTTGAATTTCTTTGACTCTATATAACTTTTACCTTTTCATTGCTTTTCCCTCTAGATCACTGATTGCAAACTTTTGTAAAATTCAAGGCCTTTTATTTCCTTTCCATATTTCCAACCTATATGTAATGCATTTTCCAGTCATGATTCATTAAAACTCTTCTAACATGTAATTAAATTCTTTACACAACCTGACTTAGATTATCTGCTATTGTGTTAAGTAACATCAGACAGACAGGCTCCCTTTGCCATCTTCCTCTGATGCGTTACAGATTATCTTTCCTCCTGCTTTGCACCTCTTGGAAAAGGTCATTTTGACCTTTTCCAGCTCGTTTTGTTGAACTGGTTGCACAGGCCATTTTAAATATTTTGAGCTGTGACATGTCTACATATGTAACATCCTACAAAAATTCACAAAGAACTTATGCTTGATCATGATGCAATATATATTGCACTCTGGTTGGTTGAACTGCTAAAATGAAGGATAGTAAGTGCATCTTTATTAACGTTTTACTTTGGATCAGAAATGAATCTCTCAACACCTCCCTTTGGTTCACAGCACCAGCCACTCTTGGAGAACATGAACTGGATTGCTTTCAAATCCAGCTGAGTCAGAGGAATCTTCCTGGCATTGCACCAATGATCTCCAGCCCCTCATGAAGATTCATTGAGTCTATGCAACCCACGTAGACCCAATTCAAAGTAAATCTCCCTGGTGTGTCAGAACCTCAGTGCTATTCATCTACTGTATAAATCCGCTCCTTGGGGGCTGCTTTGTTGTTTATGTACATGCAACCACTGCTAGTTAAAAACCCACTGTTTTGCCTCCTCCCTTATTGCCTTTTGTTCTTCTCCAAGAGTGGTAGTTAGGTCAAATACAGACATATACATCCTGGGCTCCAGATTTAGTATCGCCTCTTATCCTGCAGCTTACTGCTCCCTATTTTAAAAATGAACTAGTGCCCTTCTGAACGCAAATGGAAACAGTGCCAGACAGATGTCATCTAAATAGGCCATATGTGTTTTCTAAGTTTCTTTAGGTAGATTGCACTATGGTCCTAATGCCTGCGTTTGCCTATGTTAGCATTGTCACTTGCGGTTTAAGAAAATTTTGCAATGTCTGATCATATGAAATTTTTGCTATAAGTTGGCTGCTGCTTTCTCCCCCCACCTCCCCAAAGGTAGGAGGGATATGAGGGGAAAACCAATTGCAAACACTAAAGATCCCTCCCTTGTTGCTGTTTTGTTGCTGTGCAAACATGTATATGGCACATCAGGATTTGTAGATGCTCTATAAAGATAAAAGACGAAGGCGTAGATGGGGAAAAATTATGATTTGCACTAAATAGGTGTTGAGCTACCTCTACCTTAGGTGTTGAGTTACAGTGTTGTGAGTCCTGCACGTTCGAGTGTTGGAATAAGAGCGCAGTCGTCTTAGAGGAGGGTAGTATAAAGGAAGAGGACTCAAAAGTTATGACAAGAAAATGTGAAATTAGTAAGTAAATTAGCTAGTGTTTAGTCCTTAATGTGTTCAAAAAGAGTGGAAAAACACAGGCTGAAACTTCTGATCCTGTAATTTGATCTGGGTGTGCTGACCTTGTGAGAAGTTATCAATCAATTTTAATGATAACATCATACTTTTTGGGGAAAGAACAGCATCTGACTTTAAATTGCAATCATTGCTGTAAAAATAAAGGACTCTGGCCCAACTTAGCCCTAGGACAACTTGATTCCCTGGTCCTTGCTTTCAGAGATACCCAGGGGATTTTGTTTGCATGCTGGGATCTTTCACCCTCCTCACACATCCCCATAGGACCTCATGTTAATACTGGGAAGGGAAAGAGAGAGAGGCTCAGCTCCCCTTTTATTCCTTCCTTGCTCAGGGAAGTCACAGGCCACAGTAATCAATTAACAAGGTCATTACAATAAGCAAGGTCAAATGGTTTCCTTGGCTGTGGCTACTAATGGGAGTTACTGGAATCCTGTATAAACTTTTTTGTTTGGAAGATCTTATATTTACGTTTAGCAGAGATACAAAGGCCTAATTCCCTTTTTTACTTCTCTCTTCCTTCTCCACTCCCCTTTTCCTGCCAGTTTTGTATTTCCCTCCCCTCGTCACTGCACTGATATAAATAACTTCACAGGGAGAGCTCAGAATCAGGCCCTATTTTGTGCCACAAACATGCAAGAAAAATACAGCAATCAAAGAAAGTAACTGAACCAAAGATATTTAGAAGAACTTTATCTCTTTTCTTTTTCTTGCCTTTTTCCATTTCAAAGCATGAAATATTACCTGAAATATCAGTTAAGCAGGGAAATATCCTAATAAATGAACATGCAAGTATGTGCCCAGTAAGTTATTTGATTAAACAGGAAGCTCGAATCCTATAGATATCCACAAATAAAGCCCCAAATCTAAATGACTGTATCGTTAGCTCATTTGTAAACTGTTCCAGATGTAAGGTTTTGGCAGCTTTCCAGTAGGCTGGCTGCAGTCTGAGCTTTCCTGCATCCGCAGTGAGAACTGCAATGCCTGACTCTTGAAGGAAACGCTCCACAAGGCTGACGACAAATTACACAGAGTAACAACCTGCCTGCTGAGGGGGCTTTCAGGCAGATTCCCTGGGGAAAGAATGCCCCTTTCCCTGGGGCCGGACGGCAGCCGCTTCACGCTGGATGTGTGATCGATCTGCATTATGAATCAGCCCATGAAAGCCCCTCTGAGAAGATCCTTCAGTGATCATATCAGGGACTCCACTGCCCGAGCTTTGGATGTTATCTGGAAAAACACGAGAGACAGACGCCTGGCAGGTGAGGCAGAGGTTAAATAAGCATATTTTAAGCTGGGCTACCGGACCATAATCAATAAGGGTAATTAGCAGGATTGTTTGCATAATGAAGCAGCGTTGAATTCTCCGGTACTGTGTTTTGTTTCTGTGTCATGTTACTTGGGGGCTACGCCTACAGTGGGGCTGC
>JAUBOD010000136.1:684813-700667 GCA_032353885.1 Nothura maculosa
AATCCCTGTGTGCTTCCCATGTGAAGGCTGATACCAAGGGAGGTTGGCGGAACGGGCGCATACGCTGTCACCTCAGCTGTTTGCAAAGGGTATTTGCATCTGGCGGAACTAAATTCCATTGCTGGTGGGCTGGACAATCATAAAGTTTAATTTATGACTTTCACATTTCCCTCCATCAGTGAAATCTGAAACATCCATTTCATGGGGTTCCTCTGTCATTTGTGTAAGCGGCACACAACAATGGCCCTGCTTTGTCCAAGTTTACAATAAGAAGTACATAGTATGCTAAGCACATTATAAAAGTGGTTGCTACAAAATCCTCATGCATTCAATTTGCAACAGCTGGAAGGGATTATGGAAATACACCCTTTTTGTCAGCATTCTGTTTTTCCACAGTGCTCCTAGCCAGTCCGAGGGCTGACACAAACAGCCAGCAGCTCCACAGCCCGCCCAGTGCCTGAGATTGTAGGGATGTGTTCAGGAGAAATTCAGTCCCCATGGCACTGCAGCTGTTAGGAAGGTTTGGAAATCACTTTGCTACTTTCTGAGGAGGCTTCTTCCTAAGTGTGGGCCACGTTGGGAAGGAGCAAACTCAGAGCAATGTCCCTCATTGCACAGAGAAGGAGCACCCAGACAGGAACAGTGCTGCTGTTCCCTTGGACATCTTGCACGTGGGAGGAAAGGAAAAGCAATACACCTGCTAGGGAAGTAGCTTCATTGTTTAAACCTTTCAGTGTCCACGTTCTGTACACAGTACACACTGGCAGGCAGGAATTCAAAAGGAGTGAAAAAGATGAAAACTACAGTCAGCTCACTCTGGGCCCAGGTTCCTACACTGTAGGGCCAGGTCCATAATCCATGACCAGCAGTATTTTTAAACTCCAGTATTAGACATTGGATGCTGTGGGATGAGCATTTAGCCTTGCTGGAAGCCTCTCCTTGTGACACATGAGTGGGAGGCTCCCTTCACCTCACGCTGGCGCCTCTTGGGAGCGCGGCCTGATGGGGCCCATTCCCAGCGCTGCCCATGGCCTCGGCAGCCAGTAGGCCCTGCATCCACCTCCACGGCCCTCATGCATCCAAAACCCTCCTCAGAACTGCTGAAAGAGCGGAACTGCTTTGTATCTGGTTGTTTGGAAGAGCCTCGCTCTAAAAAATTACAACTGCTACAGTTCTGCTAACATCTGGACATCTTCCTTACGTCAGAGGTGGATGATGAGATCCAGATGTTTTGACTTAGTGATGTTTTCATTAACTTCTTAGCAGTTTTGCCTTCGTTTTGTTTACCAACTGCATCTTCTTAACTCCAGCTCACATATGTGACTGTTACTGGGGAAAGAGCTGGGAAGGAGGGGACAGCCAGAGAAATGAAATTAGTGTTTGGCTGAGACCCAAGATAACTGATTTCTCTTATTACAGTATGCTGTTCCAGCCTTTGGGAAGGTCAGCCCTAGATGATAGGAAACATATCACTGAGTTGCTATTTTCAGTAAAAATGACTTATATGATTTGCTAATTTTGTTCCAATTTAGCAGTAAACACATTAAGCTATGAAGACAACAGGAAATGGAGAACATATGATAATATTAATTGCAGCCCCCTGAACTTTGTATTTGCCATATAGAACTTAATTGCCATGTAGAGAATATTTATTACTCTGAAGGAATGCCACGATTGCATCAGATGCAGGAGGGAGCACAGTTGCACTGTAGGCTTCACATTAGGGTCTGAATACTTTTGTTAAGGAAAAAATGGCCAATGAACAGCATATGAAAAAAATGCAGATCTAAGCTGTCCAGTATCTGTTTTATGTAAATGCTTTACATATTTGGTAATTTTATGTGACAGGATTCCAATTAGAAGAATTTGAGAAATTTCCAAAGGTTAGCTCCACTGGCCTTTTCCCAGTGCAAATAAAATGAATGCTAGTGGAACAGATTATCTTGAAATGTACATCTCATTGAGACACTGAGGCAGATTTTCAAAACTGTGTCTAAACTTGCATTTCATGTAGTGAAATTCTGCATGTGTGCGTGTGGGTATGTGAGAGAGGGACCCCAGAGCACCTAGACTTACTGACTTTATTATTCACTGTATGCTTAGCAACATGCTTAGCACTGCACAAGGAACTTGAGATGAAGAAATCTCTACTCTGAAGGGATTATAATCTGTGAGATAATTAATCTCAGTGCTCAGAAGTGATAAAGCCATGCACCATACTAATATCTTTGCTATATGCAAAAAATATGCTATGGTCACTTGAAGCACTGCAGGCAGGGAATTTATCGACTGTCTGAGCTCCATCCACAGCTCCAAGTTTACCCACTTGCAGGAACTTCAGGAAGGACTGAAGTGAGGGAAAAAAAAAGAAAACTAGGAGGAATTGAGGATACAGTACATGGGAATATCTCATTGTACCAGAAGTTGGTATTAGTATTTTCAGACTGTAAGAGGGCCAGCTGGCAGTAATTTTTGTTTATAAAGTATGGATGTTTCTCTCAGTGTTTGATATACACATATCTGAGTTAATGTAGAAGATCTAATAAAAATACTAGAGGAATATTTAGGCAGATTCTACCCCCAAGGAGTAAATCAACCATGTAAATATGTGTAAGAGTTTAGTCCATTCCTCTGAGGGAAGCTACTCAGTAAAAAGCCTATTGGTGAAAAGGCCTCTGGACAGAGGAAAATTTGTTTTTCCCATGTGCTTTTTGGCTTTATTTTTTAGATCTTTCTTGCTTTGCTGCTTAATTTGACAAAAGAGACGAGAAAGAACCAACACAAGAGTTCTTCCATCTGTTCAGCTGTAGGTTAATTGTCTCTCAGTATTACAAGAGGCTTTTAAGCAGTTCTTCACAAAAATGTAGCAGCATCCTTCAAAATTTGTGCTGTGTTATTCTTGCTACCTGATGGTCTGAAGTTGTCTTTTGGCAGCCATCCTAATGTACTAGAGTATCTGCCACCTGAGCTGAAATAACGACTGGACCACGCTGGTGAGCCACAAAGGAGAAGGCCCTTGTCTGTTGTTGCCAACCACAGCAGAAAATCTTAAGGCACAGAACTGCTTCTGGTCCATAAGGCTGGGGAAATGTTCAAAGGGTCATTCGATCCATTAATATGATTTTTTTAAGACAGAAAATGTAATAGCAGTTTCTCTTTAAAGGCTAGATAGTTAGCAGTTGGGAAAAATCAGTTGGCCATGATTTTGTGTAACGTGTCTCCCAAAATTTTGCTGTGCTCTGTCATTTAGACATCTTTGCAGTATGTGTGCAGAGATGAGAGGCCTGAGATATCAAGTGGTCCAGAAGGCTGTAAAGTGAAGTATAGCCTTGGTCTTTGCCCATATCTGTCACTTGTCAAGCATCTCTGTTTTGCCAGCAGACAGGTACACAGCTTCCTGATTTGTTGTATATCTTTTGATATTAGCTCTATCCAGGCCTATTTCTGTTCATCCTGAATCCTCTCATTAAAAAATGACTAATAAAACACGTGAGATTCCCCTGCCATGACATTTCTGCCAAATGTCAATAAGTTTTTTAGTAAGTTTTAGTAACTGTTTTTCGTTGAATGCCGCACAGAGTTGAACTTAAAGGGAGTCTGGCCTTGGACTTGTACATCACACATGCATGTACTAAAGTAACTGGATATATTTTAGGGTGATGTTTTTCAGTGCAAATGAAAACATTGTGTTTTCTGAGTGGCATAGTAAGAAGATGCTTGTTTCATTCTCATCTGGTTCTTAAAGAGAGAGATCAGTAATCTGGAGCAGGAAGAAGTGTTTCGAGTGATTCTGGGCAGAAAGGAAGAGTTCAGACTCAAGTGAATGTTAGGTTTCAAAAGGAAGCAAAAAAGTTTGATGTCAATTGTGAGGACAGTTGCAGAACTTTTAGAGTAGCAGAACTTTTGTTGGCACTGTTGTGCAGCAGTGACTTTAGTCTCCTGCTGCTTTTCACTGATGATGGAGTGACAGATTCATGCAACAGGACTGAAGAAGCGAAAATCCCTTCTTAGCAAGAGCCAGCGCTGCCCCAGAGTTGCTCATTCGGCAGAACCAGTGGAAACCAGATTGCAGGGAAGCATTTCTGTTGATCAATTTGTTTGCTTTGCTGCTCTAAGAATTTGCTGAATGAACAGCCTTACAATTCCAACTAATATTAAAGCGCTGACCATAATCTTCTGCACACCACGTTTTAGCAACTTCAGGACCTAATGAACCTTAAACTATTGATAAAATCTTGACATTCAGTTTGGTAACCAGAATTTTTCTTTCCCTTGTATGAAAGAAAAAGAAGAAACCATTTTGATGTGATGTTAATAAATTAGCATACACCAAACACACATACAAAAATATATGTGCTTCTCCTGCTGTGTTGATTCACCTTTTTTTTTCTTTAGTATAAAGTGAATACATTTTTAAGCAAGAAGATCCATATAGCTGAATCTTTTAAGCTTCTCTCCTGCTCATTCTCTGTTTCCTCTAAAGCTAATCTTGGTTTCAACTGAGAGTCCGCTGAGGGCTCTGTGAGTGGAAATGCAAGTTGTTCTTTTATCATCTCAGATCATATGGATAGCTATGGTTTTTCTTCTAAGATCAAGAAGGCTCTTAGGATTAGCAGATCTAACCTATCTAAAGGTTGTACATGGTGTGAGATAGAATCATATACACTTATCATATATGTATATAGAGAATTCTAATTTATAGAGTTTTGATAATAAACAATCTACCTCTGTATTCCAGTCTAGATGCCTCTGTCACATAAGCAAGTAGCCAGAATATCTTACAAGGAATATTATCCAATTTCATAGATATCCACGTTCTAAATCTTCACAACTAGTAATAGCTTTTTATAATTTGATTTCTTTGACTCTCTTGTTCTTTGGGAGATAAAGTTATCTGTGGTCCGCTAGGACTCTCAAGCAAGCAAGAGCTAGGACACTTCACTTCAAGCAAGGGTGGAAAATGACTGCACAAATATTTATCACTGGCATCAGCACCAGGATTGTAGACACAGACTCTCTGGCTTATTTCCCAGCCATGGCAGCTTTTAGGAGAGCTTCAGGCCACTTTTCAAACTGATTTTGTTCTGTAAAAGTACTTGGTAAAATCTGTTCTATTTCATAGAGGCATATGCTGGCTGTATGAAACCTGCAGGCTTTAAGGGTTTGGCCTACAATCTGGCGTAGTAAAATATGAGACATCTTTTCTTTGTCTAATTATGAAAGAAACTTTCTTCCTTACCTGCAAGAAATTTAAAAACATCTTGAAGTATGTATATGGTTATCTTTTATGGTATATTGACTTTCGTGAAACTGGCCATATTTCTGTGGTATTATCCTCTGAAGATTTTTTTTGTTGACTGGCTAAATACACAGAATTCAAACAGTTAAAGAACAGATACTCCATGAAATTAGAAAAAAAAGAGAGAGATGAGATGAAAATCTCAATTTGTTTATTGATATTGTTAAGTTATTCTATGATCTTGGAAGAATTTTGTAGGAATCTTGTTATAAAATAGCCCATTCTACTTAAAGAAATAAGGTCAGATGATCTCAAATGGAAATACTTCTTGATTGCAAAGAATTTATATAGCCTATTTCTCACTAGGGCAAGGAATTTTGCTGATGTGAAGGCAGAAATACATTTGCTAAGGAAAATAATGTAGTTTGACAGAAAAAAAAGACCTCTATGAAGATAGGCATTTTGATCACGTTTTAAAGATCAGTGAAAAGATAGCTGGAATTTCTCAATCCATGTGGTTACCTTGAGAAAAAGACATAGTCTAGCAAGCCTGCATAGAAAACTTGTAACTTGTACCCTTGCACTGAACTGCCATTACAGAGTTTATGGGTGACTATAAAATCTAAATCCTTTCCTATTATCCCATTATCTACATTCTTATATTGTTCCCATTATCATCCCATCAGGTCTGTGTTTTTAAAAACAGAAATTTCCTCTCTTCGTTTTCTCATCAAAAGTAAAAACGATTACCAAGAAACCTGTTTTACTTCTTTTCAAAGTCCATGTGCTTCTTCCATATCTTAATTAGTAGTATTTATAGTAATCCTTTTGCTCATAAGACATCTTATATTGTAATGTCACTCGGGTTAGGGTCCTCAGACAACTCATTTGAAAGCTGAAACCAGTAGTTTCTGATCCCTGTACCCACCACTGCTTTTAATAAGATCTACTGAAGCTGTTAGGAATTAAAGGTCATTACAGCTTTGTGTATATTTGGGCTATTTGGCAAAATTAGCTTGCCAGGGTGGCCTGATGGGTAACGATGAGCACATCTGGTTCCAGTTCTTTGGAGCTACCACAGCAAGATGTAATTTCAAACATGAGGTTTCAGTATCCACCACCTGGGGAAATCTCCACAGGGATTTAACTCTTCTCTGCCCCCTCTATTTGAGATCCTTCACTCCAGTGCTCCCTTTGTCCCCAGCGCCTCACTCCATTTCAGCCCCCTCTGTTCAGTTTTCTGACACGAGATCAGAATACAGAATTTTTCAAGGCAAGGATTGGCAATAACCATGTGTTTGTGCAGTGCCTGCAACAGGTGCTGAGCTCCCCTGACTAGTCCTGTACAGTAACGTGAAGTAACAGAGCTCTAGGTTAGTTTTATTTGAGGAGAGAAAGCTCGGAGCAAGGCTTTTTTCTTCAGAGTGGGAAAGATCTTTTTCACTGTGCTTCATGTTGCAAGCAAGGGAGGAGAATTACACCAGAAGGAAAATCTATCTCAAAACACAGCAGTATTTAAACAATTCATCTACATAAAAATATTAGAATAATGATTATTACGCATTATATTTGTCTGGGACTACATTTTAAACAGAGTACAGTTAAAAATGTCATTAAAAATGTCCGCTTTTACGAGATAACAGACATAGCAAAAAACTCCTACAGGAAATCCAACAGAATTGAATTAGCAAAATTCAAGCTGTTCGTTTCCATCAGCAATCTCTTATTGTGCGCAAAAAGCCCTTTGACTCCTCAGGAGGTCTGCAAAAAAGCTGGTGCTTCAGCAGAGAGGCACCCACCGCTGCTATATAAAGCAAGCCAGAAAAAGTGGAGAAGCTTCAAAGCTCTCTATGAAAAAAAAATTAAAAGAAATAGAAATAAAATTCCTGTCCTGAGACTAGCTGTCATTTGCCTGGCTCAGACATACTGTGTTACTCATCTGAAACTTTTCAGAAATTTTCTAATGAAGCTTTTCTGACATCGCAAAAAAAAACAGTCGTCTCAGAGAAATTCAGTTTTGTCGCTCTGAAACCACCATTTCTGGCCAGTGCAAATAATGTAGGATGCCACAACCAACTTTAAAGCAGCAAATAATTCCCATTTTTTCTCTGTTTTCAGTGTCAAATTAATTTATTGAATGAATTCACTACATCAAAAGACCTAGTATTTTATATAAAAGTAGCTAATTAAGATGGTCTACAAAGAAACCACTGAGATGCTAGGCCAGTGCTTTACAGAGACAGGAAAATTATTGGCTGGAATTAATGGATAAGGATTCTAGTAAAAGCAGAAAATAGGCTTAGAATAACCTTTTCCTAAGCAAAGGACCCATTTCAAACAAATGTGAATTACTTTAATTGAGAAAATAGCAGCAGTAATAACAACTCAGTTGAGCTGGGGGGTTGGAACACCAACTGTTCTAATGTATCATATTGTATCATATCACATCATTGCAGCAAAGTCCTGCTCAAAGTATTTTTTCCTTTGTTTTCATGCACTCAGCCTGGAGTCCACTGTAGAGCCTTGTAACTAAGCTGGGCTTTGACCTTCAGGCAGGAGGGCCAAGAGGTGGCTTTGCTCTGTACCCAAGAGGGCAGCTTGAGCAGAAGGGTTTGCCACTGGACATGCGAAGCACAAGTCAAGGCAATGCACTCACGGCAGGGGTGTGAGCACACAGGCAAAGCAACCATGGAAAGCAGTGCTGTGTCCAAAAAAAAAAGGAGCAGAACAGGGCTGAAAAATTTTATAATGTAATTCTGTTGTGTGGCAACACAATAAACTTTCAAAGGAAGTAAGATCTATGGCTTCTTGAGTTATGTATGCCAGTTGTTGCCTTATTTGAACTGGAAGCGTGTTTTAAATATTACAGGGGCATTAAAGGAATTATAGGAAATTGAAATGCCACTAAAGGTAAAAAATGAAAGGAATAAACTGCACTGGGAATTTTGTAGTCAAGGGGCAGCTTTGTAAATACAGAGTGTAAAGGCAAATTAAAGAGAAAGGCTGCAAAGGCATTACTGGAGAATGCAGGGCACGTCAGCAAAAGTTGAGGTATCATAACATTCATCAGAGGAGAATGAAGGGAGCTCACTATTTAACTTTTTATTTTCCAAAAAGCCTAGTGAAATACCAATAAAACGGAGAATCTAAGTAATCCAGTATTTCAGCAACAGCTAGTAAACTAGGCAAACAGCAGTGTAAATTAATCTTATTTTACCTGTCTATGGAATGCCTGTTCACAGATTAACAGCTGCCCCAGTAAATAGCCCTCATGAGAGAATAACTTTTAAAGCTATTCAGGCATCTTTAAAAATTTAAGATTAGCATGTTTTAGGTACTGACTCTTCAAAAAAAAATATACATATATACACCTAACAGAAGTGTCATGAATATGAGACTCATATGTGGTAAATTCTTGCTAAATTGCACACGCTGGTAGCTAAATATGTACAGCACATGATACTGATCTCATAGGTGTAATAGGTAATTAGAAGCCCCTTGATGTGTGCAAGTAAGTCATTAATTTATTAAGCCATTTGGTCTCATTTGTATGAGTGATTCTAAGGATATGAGAAACGGGATTTTCTGTGGTGCACTTTTGTTTAATTTTCTGCCAAGTGATTTCAAATAATTTTAAAGAATGACTTCTCTCTTCTACCACCTTAGTCCCTCACTTAAAGCTAAGCAATACCAGCTCATCTAAAAATGCATTGCCTCTAGTCCTTCTCACCATTCACATTCTTTACATTTACACAAAGTATTTACAGATATATCCTGTTTATTAGCAATAAGTGACATGTGAGCTTTATGGCTCAATATTTACAAGATTTCAAAGTGGTTTCTTACAGAGTGGTGCAATTTCCCTCCTGGTCCGGGTACATGAAATCAGTGAACCCAATAAACTAGAAAAGCCTCATTAATGGAAGCAACTGTCCTTTGTGAGTGAGCAACAGAAGCCAGCGAGATCAAAGGCGCCCTGTTTCCTTTGGTAGTGTCTGTACATCTGTTTTCTTTAAATTGAACATCTGATTTAGCTTGCTGGTTGACAACAACAAAGCGCTTTTGCTGTTATTGTTTTTCTAATACCTGCTGACTTCAGTTTTCAACCCCTCTTTTTGTAAGCAGATTTAAGCCGTGTAACATGAAGTTACTGATCTGATTGATATAAGATGTGCCTTGGTTTAATGGGGGTGTTGAGATGAGATGCCTCTCATCTGCTTATACTAGAATGTAAATCAAAAGATTAGGGGCTCTTTGCTAGAGTTCAACTTCTATTCAAAACATACCAGAAGCCGAGTAGGGAGAGGGCAGAAGGGATAGGATGGTGCAGATGAACCCAGGTGCAAACCAGCCAAGGACCGGACCTTCTGGGCTGACAGTAGATGTGCTTTCACTTTGGAGTAAAGCAAATCATGAAGATGGGAATAATCTTTGTGTAGCTTAAGAACTAAAATCATCATAGGAACTTAAGCATTTCCTCACTGTGAGGGTGACAGAGCACTGGAACAGGCTGCCCAGAGAGGTTGTGGAGTCTCCTTCTTTGCAGATCTTTAAAACTCGCTTGGATGCAGCCCTGAGCCATGTGCTCTAGGTGACCCAGCGTGTGCAGGGGGGTTGGACTAGATGACCTCTAAAGTCCCTTCCAGCCTTACGCATTCTATGATTCTATGATTTCAGGAGATCAACTTTTGTTGAGGCCTTTTGGAAAGCTGCGCTAAGGATTACTCTGCAAAAATCTCATTGATTTCCTGTGTTTGGAATCCCAGGGAACCATTTTAGATAGGGAAATGTTTTCAAAACATAATGTTCTATAAAAATGATCTTTAAGTAGTGTTTTCTTTTAGTTTATAGCAAATGTATGTATGAACATCCTGTTTGTACTGACACCTGTGTGTGTACATGCAGGTACATGGAAAAGGGAGTTTTAAAAAGTTAAGTAACCGAGTCTCACATAATGTCTTCTTCATACAGATAAAATAGAAATATCATTATCAAGAATATGAATAAAAAAAGAATAATAGCCAACAGATATTTAATGGACAGGAAGAGCTTTTGCCTCAGGATAAATTGTCCATATTCCCCGGGCATAGACTGGTGCTTAATGGTAGACTGGTAATTAGAAAATGTCCTAAAACCTACTTTACAGGTAAACCTCTCTGTACTGAAAGAGCCCATATACATGTGGTTCACCAACCAAGCGACTGCCCATCGAAACCATGAGACTGCTGCTGGTGGTGATGAACAGTAATTGTGATGAACAGTGGCAGAAAGCGGGAGATTGGCTAAGCCAGTAAAGCGCTCGTTGAAACGTTGCCTGAGATGCCAAGAAACAGCAGTCCTCTAAATCCGCTCCCCAGCCCCATCTGGCCTGCAGAGCTGGGGAAGTTAATCAAATGAAAAATGCCACGTATTTTCACACAGTTCTGCACATATGTGATTAATGATAGCGCTGAGTGTCTGATGTTGGCATGACCCACAGTCCACTTGAGTGCAGCCAGTGCCCTCCTCCCACTTTGGCAAATGAGGGGAACAGTGCCTACAGACAGATGAAATACTGTAAATCCTTGAGTCAGCTCCGCTTCAGGACCTTATGCTGAGGCTTTTCAATGTATTTTACTGATCTCAGATGCATTCCAGTGTTCACAAAAAAAAAAAGAAAAAAGCACATTTGCTTGTGAGAACACAGGAGACATCTGAATAATTTGAGAAAAATAAAACTGTCATTAAACATGTCAAGAGACCTTTTGCTGCACAGGAAGGAAAACAGTTAATTTTAAATCTAGTGTTCCTATTTGCAACCTAACATATTTCTTCAGTTAAAGAGGATAAGCAGTGACTTTAAATAGGTTGTCTTGTTTCCTCTTGTTCATATCACTCCACAAAGTGCTCTCCACCCTATCCTTGTTTGAGTGATATCTTTATTCATTCTTATTTATGAAGTTTAGGTCATCCAGTTCCGTTGTGGAGAACACAGTGCAAGTTAGCCAGTGCTCTACACCAAGAGCAAATGTTACGTATCACAAGCCCAAAGTACTAATTGTGAGCAGTCCAGAAGTAGCATAAGCATTTCTAAAAGTTTAAGGAAAATGGAGATATGGAGAATGTTCATATATCTATATCTATGTAGCTTCATTTATTCACATTTTCATTGTGGCTTGTTTAAGAAAGCAAGCTGTACAACAGTTAGCCTAATACTAAGTTTGGATGACAGGGAGAAAAGCATGTATGTCAAGTTGATTTTTCCTTCCAAAGATAGAAACACTTATTAAAGACCTGAAAGAAAATTGTGTTTCCTAAAATCTTATTCTTCACAATATGAACTGAGCATTGAAGGAACAAGCAAGCCAACCTAAATTCTGGTTCTAGCTGTACCTCATTTGATGCCTCTTAGAGAGTCCAGATGGGGCTGGGCTGCCTGGAAGAGTGAAGAACTTAGGGTAGTGTCTTAAAAGGGTAAAACATATCCTAAAAATACATTAGAGCATACTGTGCTTGTAAAAGGCTGTTCACAAACAGTGCGATTAAATTTGCATAGTCAGAGTTGGCAGCATCAAGCAGAACCTAAAGGCATGAGATGCAGTAAACTGGTCATTTGGATGTTAAAAGTATATGCTTAACAATCACGTCACCCAGGAAAAGCAATAGTTTCTTTTCATTGATATCATGAGCATAACTTTAAACATGTAATATTTCTATATTTGACTTTCTTTTCAAAATTATCATTGTTCTTTAAATGTAAAGAATGGTGCTAACAGATGTCATGTCCTTAGAACAGACTAGTGATTAGCAAGACATTACTGTTGGGAGGCTTTCGGTGTCAATGGTTGTCACCCAATTTAGGCTACTAATCCCCATGACGGATCAGCAGTCTGTGTTGGATAGCGCTATAAATTAAAGGAGAGAGAGTAAATGAAGAGGAAATGCTGACCGTTTGCAGCTTGTGACACCTCTGTTAGACACAGTCTGTCACCTAGTAAATACTACCTTATGCCTCTTGTTATTCCAAATAAAAAGAGGACCCCTTGCCATTACTAGAGTAAGACTTCCCAAATGCCAATGCCACAGGATTGACTTTGGCGGAGGAGAATTTCCTAGATCCACACTGTGGAGCCACGGGTGCAGAAAGAGGTATTCAGCTCTCTGGGCAGCCTCTGTGCATCGCTGCAGAGGAGCTTGCAGTCGTGTGCAGCTGCTCAGGTCGCAGCACTATCCTAGGGACGTTTTTCTGAGGATTTTATGAAAGCTGGAAAGCAAGTAAAGAATCTGAGGGAGATCCAAAGTCATATACTTATGAACATTTAGGGGAAGGGATCATGAGAAAGTATCAGTTTGTCAGTACTCTTCCCTTGATCTGGCGAACTTCAGCCTGCCCCTTAAGATTTTCTTGCAAGTTTTGTTCTGTACATAAACCACATAGTGAGGATTTGTGATGTTTAAGAAAAAGAAGGATTTCATTTTTTCATTTAGCACCCCTTCAAATATGAAGGCACTTACTCTCTGCTTTATCACGCTGATAACCAGAGACTGAATAGTTGCTTTAAATGAATGTGAATAACCAGACGTTTTAAAGTCTAGGGCAGCTAGAAAACTGAGCTGTGGGAAATCAGAGCTATTGACTGACTGGCTTTTTAAGAGCTGAGTTGTAATTGTACATCCAGAACTTATGCAAACGTGACTTCAATCACTGTCTCTTCAACCACAACAACCTTTCTCGGTCAGTGAACATTGTTGTCAGTACCTAGAACAGAGTGGATAACTGGCAGTTTGTTTGTCAATTTGTACCTTTGTTTTTCTTCATAAAATACACACGAGCCTTCAATGACTTTCTGAAATATAACTGGTTTTTAAAAAACTTTTTCTCAGAGGTATTCATCAAGATTGTTTCTCCCGTATGTTGTTATTCCAAAATGGAAAAAAAAAAAAAATCCATACTAGGAAGAGCAATTGGCCACTGAGGCATTGCTAGGCATTGCTCATCACCACTTTCCCGCTGGGATGTGGGTGATCAAAGTGTGCCAAGCCTCCATGAGAAGTGTCATCCCAAGATATAGCTCAGGAATTATTCTATATCTGTCAGTCAAGGCTACAACCCGTTCATGGCTCCCAGGCAGGAATGTTCTCTATGCTGCTTTCTACTCCTGTGCCAACCTAGATACCACCTGATAATACGGATTTTAAACACAGAACATCCTTCTCCAAAGAAATGCTCCGTGTGAAACTCCACCACACTCAAGGAAGTGGGAATTTTGTCAGGACTTGATCTGAGCTCTTTTCAGAGACTACCCGTGAAAATGTGCTATGTCACATGGCATTCTTAACACCGTGTTGGGGCAATGTATATCCTGCAGAAAGACATCTCCTGTAAACAAGATTTAGCAATCTTGGAGGGAATTTCCTGCTGTTGGTCAGATTGTTTTGAACACCGTTGACCTTACTGTAGAATTCTATTCTAAGAGCAGCTATTCATCTCTGCCCTCAAATCACTTGCTTTGATGACAGTAACTGCTGGGGAGGCGGATAAGGAAATCTAGAGACACTCGATCCAGTTGTGAGGCCTGCTGATAACCAGCCCAGACTATGCTCTGGCTGGTCTATACCGATTTAAACAGTGTTTGGAAGGAAATAGCTTCTCTGAGGAAGGAAGCCAGGGAATGCGGAAAACAAACCAAAATTCCAAGTATAGCTTTAACCTAGGACCACGTCATGTTACCCTCCTACTGCTAACACTGCATAGCAAAAACCATGTCAAGAATGCTTCAGCTTGCACCCCAAAATATATTTCTAAAATGCACTGGCATTTGTAGCATTCTCAGACACTCTTCAGACAGTGGTGGCTGTATTTAGCAGATGAATCTGCACCATTTGGTCCTGCTTTGCAAAGAACATGACATTCTTCAACAAGAAAAAAAATGTTCTATAAATTTGCCAGTGTAATGGTTGGTTCATGGATATTTTTTTCTGAATCCTAGGATGAGATTGCACACAAAAGCCAAAACATATGGAGAAAGATTGTCTTTATTATTTACATAGCTTCATGTTTTCTGAGTCAAAATCTTCTAGGTTTTTAATCTAAATATTATATTCATAACAGGATTATTTTTTCATAGATGAAAACAATTTATGAACAAAAATTGTTCCTCAGGTTCCTTTGCATAGTTTAACTTCACACTCCCCCAGGTGCAACATAAAGATGTTAAACACCTCTTAGACAAGGCACCTATGTCTTTTAATATGCTTGTGATAGCAATTGACTATACTGTTGGTAAAACTGTCCTCAATTCCCTCGCTTCTTGTCTTCAGTTGTTCTTGCAACTGCTGCGCGCACTGTGGAAGCTGGAGGGGCAGCTGGCAAAGCAAGGAAGCACAGCATGGCACAGCTTGCATTGCAGTTTGCAGGCTGCCAAAGAGGGCATGTTCTGCTAATAAACAAATACCACGTGCCCTTTTCTTCAGAAGACTTGCTGTAGATGGCTTTGTAGAAGGACTTCTTTTCCTTTTAAGATGTAAATGAGACATAAATCCAGAGGATAGTGAGGAAGATGTAGCCGTAAAGGGAAGCGCACGTTTTGCTGTGAACAAAGGTGTGGTAAGAACCACATTTTAAATCTGTATCATAAATGTTTCAGATGTGAAACAAGTATATTCAGGGGGAAAAAAAGTCTGAAGAAATCTTTTGGGTGCAATATAGGTTTTCACATTGGGTGGGCAGGATACTCAGCAACAAGCGTGACTAAGCTGTGCATAGTGCTGGAGTGCCTGTCCTGAGGAGAGTGCTTAAGCTCTCGTAAGGGTGAACAAACTAGTGAGAGTTAGGCATGATACAGAAACACTTTTGCAAGTTCTTAGTCTTCATTTGGAAAAGGTATGACTGGACAATCTGATGGGCCTGTTTCAAATCACTGACTCCTATCAACTGCTTTTTTTGTTCCACAGACAACTGCACCATCTTAATGCATTCACAGGAGGTGCTCAGTGTATGGATTTCCTGATGGCAGTATTTAGAAAATCTGGTTATTTTCCAGCATTTTTCATATTTCTCCAACACAAGCTGAGCCTCATCACACGATATATCAGTTGTGTGTTTAGGTGTCATTAGGTTGTTCTCTGCAATAAAGGCTGAGGCAAATGAAATCTGAAAGAAGTGGCAAGAAGGAAGCAGGTCCTCTTCCCAGCACACTCCTATTTTGATTATATCTGTCCCTACCAGCTTCATCATGGCATTTCCAAATGGGAAATTTACTTTTTCATAATCCCTTACCCTGAGAATAGGAGTTTTTTCCCAGATACCTTTGGTTTAAGGGACCTTCTTATCTCCCTTAAGGTCAGACTGCTAAACTTTTAACTATTTGGAAACATCTGCTGCTGCTCGTGTGGGCTGTACTCGTGGAGCAGAGAAGGCAGAAGCCAGGGCGCTTCCTCCTGTGACATTTCCGCCCCGATACGAAGCCCCCCGTTAGGTTTACACGCACTCAGCTGTCACCTTGCCCCGGCTCGCTGCGTTTCATCACTCGCCGGCCTTCCGGCCTCGCTGACAGCGGCCCAAGCGCCTGCCCTGGCCTCGCTGCGGCCCGGGCGGCAGCTGCTCTCCCACACGGCCCGGGAAGCGCTGTCCTCT
>JAUBOD010000136.1:742860-757858 GCA_032353885.1 Nothura maculosa
GTTTTATAGCTCTGGAAGCATTTTACAGGTCAGATACCTGGGGTGCTCTGTAAAGGACCTGTGGACAAACATTTAAAGCCATTTAAGAGCCATGTGGTAGGTAGCAATCTGACACTTTTCTCCATTGCACTGTGGGTATCTAGCTGATTTTTTTCAGAAAACAAATACTGGTTATTGGGAATCAGTTCTACAGCTTGCAATCAGAAAGAGCCCTTGTTCAATCCAGTAAATTCCACCTCACATAACTTGTAAAAGATGATAAAATTTTATTGTAAGCATCCTTAAAAATTAATTGCAGAATGTTTTCATTGCATCTGATGATATAGGAATATTCCATTGTTTCGTTTTGCTGTTATTAATACACCTTTATTTTAAAAATGTATTTTATGTTCCTTTTTTAAAATTTATTATCTTTCCCATATACTTCCAGAATCTACCAAAATTAAAATCCAATTTCAAGCATAACTTTAAAATTCCTTGCAGTGAAGAATGCTTTTTCTTAATGAGTAGCTAAGCAAATATGCCGTACGTGCTGGCTCTCATGTGGTCCCATAGCCCAAAGCTGAAGCAAACACAAGTTGCACAAACGCCTGCTTGTCGACTGCAGCGAGAGTGGGTTTCAAGCTGTTTATTTATCTGGAATGCTGGGCTTTGGCTCACCTTAAGCCCTTGATTTGGATATGTATCTTAGCAAAGCAGTTTGGCAAAGCACACATATTCTAACCCTGTTGTCGCTAATTGGAAAATTAAGGGAGGACTGCTGTCATTTTGGAGACCCTGAAAGATGTTTGCTGTTTAATCTGATTTTAGCTGTGTGCATATACCTCTCTGGGAATATTTCATAACATGTGGCAAAATCCTGAGATATTTTACTTATGTTTAGTTGGCTGCTTGCTGCTGTATGTGCGGTAGCCTGTGTTCTCAGCAATCATATTAAACTCATTGAACATAGTTCTGCAGCAAGCAGCAACAGTCCTTTGGCAGTCCTGGAAACAGTAGCTTTAACACCTATCCAAGTAGGTGGTAAAATCATCTAGTCAGTTGTACATAATTAAGCTTTTCTTTTCTGGTCCATCAAGAAGAGTGAATATAATCAAAGCTGAATGAACTTTAAGAGTTTCTGACTGCTCGCTGTCTGATCTAAGTAGGGTGCTAAACAGTTGCACTTTCTTGAATGAGCAAAGTTATCCTCCTCAATTTCCTCAAGATTTAGAGAATATCCTAAATACTTTTCACATTTTTCTAACTTGCAATCTGATAAGATAACCTTTTTTTTTCCTGCTTGTATTAGGAGATAATTTAGAAGTAGTTTATTCACAAGCTAAAATAACTATGCCCAGAATATTACCTTTCTTTTAGTGTCATGTAGGTATATGGGGATCATTTAATTTTGCAGCATTTGAATTTCCTGTGATTCATCAAGGAAGCCATAAACACCTCCAGTGTAGCCCAGTTCTCACCAGACAGTAAATGTATACTGGGGTGAGCTGCAGTACAGCGTGTCAGTTGTCCTTAGGCTTGGGTCCATTCATACTCTTTGCAGGGTCTTAAAGCACAGAGTATTATAAACCCTGCTAGGGATTTCTGACAAGATCTGAACCTCTGCCGAGAGGTTCGTATGGTTTAATGAGCAAAGGCTGCTCGTGCTGATGGTAGCTGTGGATTCCCTAGTGCCGACAAAACCTGTGCAGAATGATCCCCAAGTCTTGCCGCCTTTATCTGTGTCTTTAGTTTATTAAAGCTTTATCTGTGTCTTTATTAAGCTTTATTAAAACCATTGAAATAATAGGTCTTTGATAAAACATAGGTGGCATTCGCCAATCTAGATGAAGTTTGGTGGTGAGAAGGAAAGCAAGGAGGGAACAGCGAACCTGCACTTCAGCTGGAAGTAGCTAAATATTTCTCTGCTCTTTTGGTAGCAGGAATAAAAGAAGTGACAGAAAGGAAGTTCTTGTTTTGCAGCTCACTAACCCGTGGTGCCTTGTTCTGTTTTCTTCCAGAAATTGAGGCCAAGGAAGCTTGCGACTGGCTGCGGGCCGCAGGATTCCCCCAGTACGCCCAGCTTTATGAAGGTAGGCACCTGGGGCACCACACGTGAGCCTTTGGGAGCATCCATGTGAGCAAACACTTATCTGCAGCTGTGGCTTTCATTTGCATTTGCTCCGGGTTTCTGATTTACTGTGAATCTTCCAGATATTCTTACAGCATGAATCATATGTTAGCAACATTGTACTTTCCCTGTAGCTAAAAAGCAGATGAACTATGTTTTCATGCATATGACTATCCATAGCTGGATAGTTGTCATCCTAACGGTCCTTTTTTGGTATGTATGTTACCATTTTATTTTTTTCCCTGCCTACTTCAATATTACTTGTGTTATAATGCAACCATTAAGCACTCTTCCTCTTCATTTTTATGAAGCAAACTCCAGCTGCTGCTTGTAAGAGTGAGCATAGAAAGTCCATTATTTACAGCGAGTAACTGCTGGAGATTACAGCTTACTGCCTGAGCTGACTTTCATGAAAGATGATCTCGTTGAGCTTTGATTTGCAGCTGCATTGGCAGTATGAAATGATAACAGCACTTGCAAAAGCAGCACTAGGGGAAATTTGTTTCCCTGTTCAGAAATGAAGTTTCATTTTGTTATATCCCTTTTTCTCCTTTTTGGCACCACAAAAGTGCCAAGGACAGATTTTCTTGGGATGTCGGGTCAGGACTTCCAGTCTTTGTTCAAGCTGGGAGCAAGACTGACAGCTTCAGTGTGTGGGTTTGAGGGTTTCACACTGTGTTGGGGCATAAGTCTCGTAAGAAATCCCTTGATTCAGAATGCATATCCTGCCTATACACGCTCTAAACTTGGATGAAGTTCTAATTTAGGACCGATTGGACTGATGTCCTGCCAAACATCAGAAGGACAACAGAGGTGAGAGCAAGATCTAGCCTTGCTCACTGGCGAGAGAGCCCTCCTCCTATGAAAACAATATCCCACTGTCCTTTCCAAGCCTCTCTGGCAACCACAACAGCAATGTAAATTAAGCATAACAAAAATGGGATTTGTAGAGATTATCAACTTCTGGTCACCCCCTTCACTTAAGTCTTCCCATATGTTTTCTTGTGGGCACTTTAAGGTATTAACTTTCTCAGAGGGAAAGCTGCTCACTCAGGGGAGAGCAGTAGTGGAAAATACATTCAGAATGTGCTCATGTTCTCAGCTTGCAGTTTGAATTTACAGCAGTGAAAGGGTGGCTTATAGATTGGTGAGGTGACATACCGGAGTCCTAGGGAGTCACCTATAGGCAGAGGTCCCAGGCAGTACCCATTTAAAAAGGGTAGATTTCTGTGGATTTTGAGTAGATTTCTATGGATAGATTTCTGTGAGTTTGTGTTAATTCCTCTGCTTTTATAGTACTACGGTTTTATATAAAAAAGTCTGAATTTCTTGTGTTTCCCAGAGTAAATTATTACTTGTTTATTCCTCAGGAAAAAAAATAGGGAAAAAATTATTTGTCAAATATTCTATTGGTCTAAAAACATAGTGTTATCCACCTTACCATCCACAAATTATCAGTCCTATTCTTTTCATTGTTGTAGCTGACTCTTCCCTGTTCCCTGGAGATAGAAGTCCTTCATAGGCAGTCACTCAGCCCCCAAAAGCCGAGTGCATCTGCAGCAGTTCCTGCAGAGCTTGTCCTTCTGCTGCTGTGTGCATTGAACACTCAGTGGCTTCGGTGGGAGTTTTGCCTGTGCAAGGAATGCAGGATCAGGACCTGTCTGACAGTGAGGAATCTGTGGAGGACAGTAAATAATATATATCTGGTTGCTGCTTCAGAGCTATAGTAAATTTTCAGCACTCTGCCCACATTATTTCCTCCTCCTCCTCACTCTCCCAGTTGTTTATCTAAATAATCTTTTGAGGAAAGGAGGCAGTACGGGCCTCAGCAGCTTGGCTTGCTTTCATTTCAGTCCATATCTCATTAACATTGTAACAGTGTCAAATGTCTAAATAGCTTGATTAACAGCCAAGGAGTTTTTGTTTTTCATTCTTTTCCAGAGATTTTGCCTTCACTGACCTTTTTCCTTTAATGTGAGATATTAGTACTTTGATGGAGATTGAATATTTACTTTAAATAAAAGCCTCTAATTCCGAGGCTTTTCAGTTCAGTTTCAGCCTCTAATGCGAGAGAAGGGGATCCCATTTGCATCATTCTTTGTCACATTGTTTCATCTTTACTTTGCTGGGTTTCTTTTCCCATTACGGACATGAACTTTCCATTATCAAAGCTGTACAACAAAACCTTTTACATGAAAGTAAGCATTATTTTTTTTTCTGGCATTTGTGATAATATGTGTTTATCTTAGAAGTGCCATTCACTTGCATCTTCCCGAGCTGAACTGAGGCAGCTGGTTGTTTTGAAATAATTTGCCACTGGGAATAAGAGTCTTTTTGATTTCTCATCCGTCTCTATTCCTGCAGATCTCCTGTTTCCCATTGACATCACTTTAGTCAAGCGAGAGCACGACTTTCTGGACAGAGATGCTATTGAGGCCCTATGCAGGTACGTAAAGAAAATGGCAAAAGCCTTTGTGCCAAATATTATGTACTTTTAATTAACATTCTTTATTCGTTTTCATTACGGACTTCCCACATGGAAGCAGAGCTATGCTGGCTACAACACAGGGAGCAAGACTTGTGTTTTGTGTCAGTGTCATAGCACTAGAGCCCCAGTATTGCCAGTCTGAGTGTAAAAGCAGTAGTGACAGACTGACAGACACCAGTCCATCAGTTACCTCGCACCACTGGTGTGAGTCCAAAATCTCAAATTGCATAAATACCTTAACTTTCCTTATCTTCTGTTGCCTGGGTGTGAACGCAGTTTGCTGCCTCTCTCCCTCACTGTGGCAGTTTTCCAAATTGCCCGCAAAATAACTGCTTTTGGATACCACATGTACAGTGTCTGCAATTCTAAGTGTGAGGAATTCTAGAGAATTAAAAATTCCTTCTCAAGCCATGACCATGGCTGCTGTATTTGGATGAAGAAGAGAGGAAGTGGAATTTAAAGTTCTTCAGAAATATTTGCAAGATTCTAAAGCTAAGAAAATAGATTCACCAGCCAGTCTTTGGGAGGGGAGAACTCTCATTAATGTGAAGTTCAAGGTGTGGTGCAAGGCATCTACTCCGTTAGTACTGAAAATTAGATGATTTGTATGCTCTGAAACTTGTGAAGACACTGAGCAGAGAGTGTGGTGGTGTGAAGAAGGCTGGTTCCCAGAGGAATGGTCTTCCCTTGCCAGGAAAACAAAACACAGTCAAGCCAGCATATTTTGGATCCATTTCCACGGAAGTACTTTCTAACCTGAGATTTTTATTTCTGTTTTTTTTGACTGAGGTCCTAACAGTTTGGGGGTGGTTTGCATTTTCGGCACAGAGTTTAATGAGCAGTGTAAGCAGCTGATGGTAACAAACTACCGAGTCCTCTGCACTTCCTTCCTGTGCTGAGAATGTGTTTTCTGTGTAACAGCCCTGGTGCTATTAGCAGTCCTAATTGGCTTGGTTTAATTAATGCATGACCTATGTCAGGAAAAAGTAATTTTGAAAGAGACAATAGAAATTACAGTAATGGGCTGTTTTGTTAAGCTTGAAGCATTTTGAATTGTGTTTTACCTCTGAGCATATGTAAATTATTGTTCACTAGTATTATCAATGTAAGCAGGAAGGCTAATATATATCTTCAATATAGCTTATTAACAGACTACATTCTGCAAAATTGTGTCAGTTTTTATGTAAGATTCCTTAAATCTTTTACATTGAGGATTTCTCATCCAAGAAATGGATTGTGGCAGATTAGCATGACCAGCACTGACTGCTTATATTATTTGGTTCGTAGAGAGTTGGACTTCTTTGCAGGCTAGGACATGCAGCTGGACCCCAGGAGCCAGCATAAAGACTTTGCACTGAGTTGAGATAAGAGAGCCCGTGTATCATCATTACAGGTAGAGGGGACTGGAATTTGCCCTGAAATAAGGAATTAAGCATTTAAAACTATTAAGAAAATATTTCAAGCTGAAGTTTAGAGCTAGGTCATATGGTGATGCAGATTGGAAATTGCAGTTTAAAAACCTAATGCACTGCTTTGCTACCTTTCCTGGGTGCAAAGGGCTGAGCTTTCTCCTGTTAATGAGAGCAGAACTAATTACTAGTGCTTATAGCTGATAATAAGACTAACTGATGTTAAGATTAACTAACATTTTCTATTACAGGGCATATTTATAGATTTGTTGAAATTATCTATTCAAGCTGATATTTTTGATAGTGAATGTCCCACTCAGGCTGCCCTTCTTAAAAGAAGTTACAGCAATGCTGCTCTGTCCATTTTAGAGAAAAAGACAAGCAAAAACACATTGTGTGCTGCTATAGAGGAGCTCCAGAGGAGCTCCAGTGCTTCATGTTTTTGGTAATGAAGGAATCTCATGCAGGGATGAATGCAGTGTTAGTTAACCAGCATTGTGGGTAGCATTTCTGTCTTTCTGTCTTTGAATACAGTATTTCCTATATCCTCTGGAGGAGATAACTGGAAGTTCTCAAGTGCTCTGTGCACACTGAAAATACAAGTTTTCTTGTAATTGCAGCTTAGGGCTGTACAGGCCAGTCGAGATTTAGGTACTGGTACTGAAAGCTCCATGTAGCTGCATCTGTCATTTGAAGAAGGGTTTTGCAGAGCCAGGTTGAAGGAGGTTGAGAGGCTGGATCAGAGTTCTGCATACATGGAGCACAAAGAAAAGTGACATCTTCAGGAAGTTTCTGAGAGAAACACTCTACAGAGCCAAGATCCATTTGGATCAGAAGACCGACGGAGAGAGGTCTGACTCAAAGATGATTATCTCAGTGATGAGCAAGATCAGTATGCTCGCCCATGGTCATCCAGAGAGAAAGTGGCCAGAATAGGAGTTGTTACAGAAATAGAGACTGAGATAGCAGTGCTGTCTGGGTGGATAGAGGAGTTTTGCCCTGTCCCTCATGGATTCCATGTGAAGATGTCACAGAGACAGGTTGGGGCAGACTGAGACAGAGCTAAAGAATGAGACATAGATGGAAATTGTCGGTGGAGATGTGGTCAATTGAATTTATGCTTAGGAGTGACATGATCAAGAGATGGGGTCGAGAGCTAGAGAAGAGAATTGGGGTTCATTTGCAAGCATCAGTTTGATGACAAGATCTGCAGAAAATGTGTCCTTAAAAGTGTTGCAGTATGTACACAAAGAGAAAGTTAATTAAAGTTGTGTAAGTAACTCTCATTCATGCAAATTCAATAATGTGTTTTGAAGGTTCTTTTGCCTATTGTACTGTGTTTTTATCATAATAAAGCTCAGTGTAAAATAGTTTAAAGACTATACAGATTGACTAGAATCCCCAAGTCAAAGTAGGATGTGTGATACATATATATGTGTGTGTATACATATAAAAGGAAACTTACAGAGCTAAAGCAATCACTGCAGAACATTTAGATATAAAAGGAAAGGGTTTTTGTAAATAAGTCATTTCAAATGTATAATAGAGCCTATATGTGTGGGCTGCTACTGTGTTGCATCCTGATCTTGCCTTCATACACATTTCTGCGAGATGTGCCCTGGGGATCTTTGCTGCAGTTCTTCTCTAAAGATCTCTGTGGAAACAGTCTTTCTCTCCCCTTCTTTACCTATTTCTGTTTTTTAATTTGAGTATGAGAAAAATCTGTGAATTTAATCTGTGTGAAATCAAAGACTGTCTTTATTAGCAGCTAGGCGAGCTAGTTAAAGAAACAGACCGGAGTCAAAGGTTTCAGCACTATAAAATACACCAATTATTATACAATGTGGAACTGAAACCACATTAGTATGTCCTGGTATTGAGGCCCAGGAGTTGGAAAAGAGAATGTTTTTAAAGCGGAGAAAAGGAAGCAACTTCTTGCCAGTGTGTGGCCTCTTATAACCCAAATAAACAATATCAGTTTTGTTGTGCAGGGCGTACATGGGACGGTTGATCTTCTCCCACCCAGCAAGCAGCAATTCCAAAATGCGATGGGCTTGTGCCTATACCCAGCAACTGCAGCCGAAGGGATTGTCCCTACAGAGTTTAGAAGACAGAGCAAACCTAAAAATTGGGAAATCTGGATAACTTTTCTGCCATAGGCCTATTGTATGACCCATGGCAATTCCTCTTGTTTTTCTTCTGCTCTGTTGTGCCTGGGTCTAATTATAGATCAAACCATCTTTTTTTTTTTTTTTTTTACTTCTCAACTGCAGCAAAAGCAGCACCAGTAGGAGCTTTTCCATTTTCTTTGATGGCCTCAGGATGAAGCCCTGTGTAAATACCATCTGCAACCAATCCTGCGCATGAAAGGCGAGAGGAAAGGGAGGAAGCTGGTAACGCTTCCTGCGCACACATTTTCTAGCTTCAAGTTTCGAGTTTCATGAATCTGAAGAGACTCATCTGAGGAAACAGAACAAGTCAGCAGTTTTTTTAGCTTTTTAGAACTGCTAATACAGGCTCCTCCTGATATTTTGTTTGAAGGAATTGTGTAAAAATGACACAACTTCCCTCAGAATGAAGCTGGGCTTTAAAAGCCCAGTTTTGTCCTTGAGTTTGGGCTTCAGCCCCGCTGTGCAAAGGGGGCAGCTCTGCCGCTCTGCCCCCCGCCTTCGCACATGGCCATTCATGCTGCTCCAGCTCCGGGGCTGGGCCTGGCGTGGATTCAAGCCCACAACGTGCTGAATGGGCTTTGTTTTGAGCTCGGCTCTTCCCTCCTGCAGGACAGCCTCCAGTGCAAGCATTGCACAAGTGCCAGAGCAATTGGGGAGCAGGGGGCAGGAGAAGGGGCAGGGTGGTTTCTTAGGACTCATTGCTCTTTGCTGTCCTCAAACTGAGCTGTAGCCGCCCTGGAGCAGCTTGCACCTATGGCTGCCATTCCACAACCTGCACTTTTCTCCTTTCTGCATCAGTCCCAGCCTGTTCCTACCCTTTGCCTTCCCCCAGAACTAACATTAATCCAACCTCACTTCACCCATGCAGTTTTGGGCCCAGTCTCATCTGTCCAAACCTTGAAGCCACTTTTGAATTGTTTCAAGGTTAGGTATAAAAGGAAGCTTGATATTTAAACAGAATCACTCCAGTTAACTGATTATAAGACTCTTCTTGACTTAGTCTAAGTTCCTATTAGTTTCCTTTTCCTTCATTCAGGGAATAGTGAGAAATGGTCATCAGTTCCTCCTTCTGAAGCCAGAATACAACTACTTTTAATGGGTTAATGATTAAGTGTAATTAGGGCTCTAATTGGAGCTCTGCTTGTGCCTGTTTGTATGCAGAGACATGTGGACACAGCCTTCACAGAAGCATTTGAACTGGAATAGCTTGTGTCAAAAAAAAAAGAAGAAAAAGAAAGGATTATTCTCTCAATATGTTTTTCCTTGCTTTTCAGGCGCCTAAATACTTTAAACAAATGTGCAGTGATGAAGTTAGAAATTAGTCCCCACAGGAAAAGGGTAAGTGCCTTTAATATCTTCTGTTGCAGAACTGTACCTTAACAAAACTGGGAAAAAAAAAGTAAATTGTTTATCTGTGGTCAAGGATGATACCTGTGTAGAAGCAGCCAAGGACATGAGTCAAAACTCTGTTTCCGCTTTACTTTGTGTTCTCACTGAGTGAAAACTGCAGCACTTGGCCGTGTATAAAAGTTGGTAGCTTGGCTAGCGCTTTGGTGGGATGTTGGCTTTAAATCTAAAATTCTGAGGCCACCCTCACTGCTGGTCAGTGAGATCAAATGCTTTGTGCCTCATTACCTGCTCTCTGGCAGGACCATAAAGTTCAGACAGGATGAAGGGGATTCTGACCAGCCAGAGCAAGCTGAATGTTAGAGCATCATCTTGACATAATATTTCCTGATTTGGCTCTTTACTGTCACATCAGTAGTAGTAGTAGTAGTAGTTAGTAGTATTTTACCATCACATTGGTATTCTCTTTTTCTAAGGTAGACAGAATCAGTAGGACAATTCTTGGTCTGCAAAGGAAAGAGACAAACTTTACAGGATTGGGTATATTGTTTCCTTGTTTTTTAGTTATAGATCAAAAATAAGACGAAAAGTAATATGGAACACAGCAACTACTTGGAAAAAAAAGGGTTTACAAAAAGTGTTTACATACTTCCAGCAAAGTCAGCAGGAGTTAAAGTTTCTTTGCTCTTCACAGTTACTGTGAAGCATGGTAGTAAATAATAGAATATCCAGTGTACTTTCAGTGAGGTAATACCAATAGAAAGCTGAGTCACTGGGTTTTTTTTTTTTTTTGCTAGTAAGGTGCCATTCAAGCATTCAATGAGTGTTTTGAAACTATGTGTGTGTCCTAGAAGGGATCAGTAGCTGATACCATCCCCTGGGATATGACTATTGCAGATAAAGATGACTAAAGGAAGGCAATGCAAGGCAGCCCTACCCCTAACAAGAATGCATACAAGCACTCCGAGGTTGTTTACGAGGAATTAATCCCCCCTCCTTTCCTATCTGTTTGTGGTATGTTGGAAACAGCATCCAACCTCCAGAAGATAACAGTCTGCAGCGGCATATATAGGGTTTCTCCCAAATTGGCGTAGACCGCTGGAATGACATTTATGGCCACCAGAGGATTCACCCATGTTTCTGAACCTTGTTAACATCAGAGTGATGGGTATTGCTGTTAAAGACCAGACCCAGCTGATCCTCAACTCCAGACCTTCTGGAGTCTGGATGCTAATTTTTGTTTCAATCCTTTCTGCTTTTCATGCATTGCTCATGTTCTGGCAGGATCCAGGATGGACTGTTCTTTATTGGCGTTAACTTCCTTAAAGTCATTATTTAGCTGGTAAAGCTTTCTAACACTAGGAAAACATTGTGCCGACTCAGACATGTACTACCTTATGTTTGCACTGACTTTGCAAATTAAGATTGTTTTACTTGTTCTTTTGTTTTTTTCCTCTAAAATCTTGAAATAAGCAAGCTTAAGTTATCTGAGACATAGACAGAAACATCGCCTTGTTTCTTGTAACACAATACTTGAAATAAGAACAATTTATTTCTTTTCCAGACTATAAAAGTTTCTGTTCTTGGCACACAGTTACAGTTTGGAGCATACACGTGTTTGCTTTTCAATTAAAGCAATCTAAACAAATCAAGTGAAACTTTGGCACTCTTGGAGTTGAGTGGCAAGTAGTGTTTCCTACTCCGAACACCAAAGGCTATTTTGGATTTTCAGGTGTCGTACTAAGATCTCTGTCCTTGGCTTTATTCTTCCAACTGCGTGCAACTTGAAATTTTCTAGATGAGTGGAAGAGCAAATATGTCAGTTCCAGGATCATCCAGGATCTAAAGCCCTTTGGGATTTAGATGAAAAGATTGAGACATAAGTGACATACATGTAATTACGCCCTCAGGCGTTACTCGTACATCAAACATAATTAGTGGAGATGTTGGTTACTATTTACTTATGTGCTACAGTGGCAGGGAGCTTTTGCAGCTCACTATCTGCAAGTGTTAAAATTTGCCTGCGGCAAGGCCGAAGCAGAGATTTCACAGGACATTCTTAAAATGTTAGCTGCTAGCCAGTGGGAGGACGAGTGGACCAACTAAGAGCCTGGAGGCATCAAACTGTTGCAGCGCAGGAGTTTCTTTTGCTGTCTCATTAGTCACAGTTAGGAGACCTTTTAAAGTTCCAGACCGGGTAGGGAATTAAGCTACTACAAGTCAGAATGTATGAGAAGCATCTCTTAATTGCAAAGAGGAGTATAAACACAGAGCCGCTATCAACAGAGTGTAACTTTGGAGAGAGTCCAGAGGGACCCCTAACCCTCACTTACTCCAGTTTAAAATTTTATGCATGCCAGGAATTTCCATTGATCTGAAGGCTATCCACTGTGACCAATTAATTAAAAGTCTATGGATACTAGGAGTTTCAGAAAAGAGCAATTAAAGCAGATTGTATTGTTTGTTTCTTTTTATGAAGCTTGTATCTTTGGTATTTAGAAACAGTTAACCTACATTACCTATCCGGTGTTATCTTTTCCTGTGATGGATTTTATGGCCTATTCTTTCTCTCATGGAAGGAAAAAAAAACCCTTTTTCACTTTAAATATAGCAAGAATAGACAATGCTTAAATTGCTTTAGTAGGCGTTGAGTTTAAATGCAACTGCCTTTGCAGTTTTCAGCAGTTTTTAGCAGCATTTTCGGCATTCTCTTCCCTTGCAGAGTGAAGATTCGGATGAAGATGAGCCTTGTGCAATAAGTGGCAAATGGACTTTTCAAAGGGACAGCAAGAGGTGGTCTAGGCTTGAAGAGTTTGACGTGTTCCCTCCTAAACCAGACTTGAGTACCTCCTCCCCAGAAGCTCCTCATCTTATGAATGCAGCAAGCCATGAGAGTGTGTTAACAGATCTCAGTGAGCGCCAGGAGGTGGCTTCTATTCTCAGCATGAGTAGCACTAGCAGCCACCAACCAACCCTGCAGAGTGAGGCATCTACCACCAGGACAAATTCAGTTGTGAGCGTTTGTTCATCAAACAATTTCATAGCAAATGACGACTCATTCAGCAGCCTGCCCTCACCCAGGGAGTTGAACAGCTTCAGCTTTGGTGTGAAAGCCAGCGAGAAGAACCCCAAGTCCAAAACAAAGAGCCTGCTCAAGAGAATGGAGAGCCTCAAAATCAAGAGCTCTCACCATGGCAAAAGCAAAGCTCCTTCAAAGCTTGGTCTTATTATTAGCGGACCCATCCTGCAGGAGGGGATGGATGAAGACAAACTGAAACAGCTTAACTGTGTGGAGATTTCTGCCCTCAATGGCAATCACATCAGCCTCCCCATGGTACGAAAAAGGAGCGTCTCCAACTCCACCCAGACCAGCAGCAGCAGTAGTCAGTCTGAAACGAGCAGTGCTGTCAGCACACCCAGTCCCGTCACACGGACACGCAGCCTCAGTGCGTACAACAAACGGGTGGGCATGTACCTGGAAGGCTTTGATCCCTTCAACCAGTCAACGTTCAGCGACGTCATGGAGCAGAACTTTAAGAACAGGGGAAGCTTTGCAGAAGACACTGTGTTTTTTATCCCTGAAGATCATAAGCCTGGCACCTTTCCCAAGGCACTCTCTAATGGCAACCTTTCTCCAACAGAAAGCAGCGCTTCTGTGAATTGGAGGACAGGGAGTTTCCATGGGCATGGCCACCTTGCCCTCCGGAGGGAGAACAGTGGAGACAGCTCCAAAGAGCTGGGCATGGGGAAAAGGCGCAACTCCTCCAGCTCCGTGAGCAGCCGCCTGAGTATTTATGACAATGTGCCAGGCTCAATTCTGTATTCCAGTACAAGTGATCTAGCTGACCTCGAAAATGAAGACATATTTCCAGAACTAGACGACATCCTGTACCACGTCAAAGGGATGCAGAGAATAGTGAACCAGTGGTCAGAAAAGTTCTCAGATGAAGGGGACTCTGACTCGGCATTGGATTCTGTTTCCCCATGTCCTTCCTCTCCAAAGCAGATCCATCTTGATGTAGATAATGATCGGACGACACCAAGTGACCTTGACAGTACAGGAAATTCCCTGAACGAAACCGAAGAGCCCTCAGGGGTGCAGGACCGAAGGGACTCAGGAGTGGGCGCCTCCCTGACGCGGTCCAGCAGGTGAGTTCACCAGCCCTCAGCCTGCAAATTTGGCCATGCACAGATTAGGCAAGGTCCCCTCTGGCCTGAGGGACTCCCAACTGTACCAAGCTCAGTTAAGGCCTTGGTGCAGTAGATGCTGTGGCAATTCAAGTACGCACATGCTGTTCCCATTACTTTGAAAAACAATTCTGGCCATCAAAGATATTTTTTTACAGTATTTGTGATTCCTACCCTGTATAGCTAGCTATATGTGTTCAGCTTGAGTTGTCACTGAAAAACAGCCAGCTCGGTGAGTCGGTTTTAGGAGCAATGTTAGGGCAGTTTTGAGGGATGGTGGTTCTTCAGATTGAAATAGTGTGTGGGAGGGAATGGGACCTACAGCAGGTTTATTCTGTTTTTAAATTGGCCAAGAGAGCTAATGTAAGTGTAGTCTGTTTTGTGTCAGTATGTAGGAGAAGCTTTGTCTTTAGACTGTTTCAAAATATGGTACTTTGCAGTAGCAGGCAGCTTCTTAACATGGTAAGGCATTGAATCCATGGGGAAAATGAAGCTTGTTGACTTTCTCTTCATTTCACTAGCACAGTGGGGGGTTGGGAGAGCTCCAGCGGCCTCCCAGTTTGTGCTGGAAGTTGCACCATGGGCTGGATGTGACTGAATTTTGCATTGTGATTAAAACAAGCATTTGGATTCTTTCTAGCTTTGTTTCCAATTTCCTTTAAAACTGATGCAAGTCATTTTGAGCCTGGCTTCTGTTGTCATTTAGATGCCTACAACTGCCTATATAAACATAGCGAGACTTTCTTAACTCCCAATTGATGTGTCTTAAGGTTTTGGGCTCTTTTTTTTCCTACGGAGTTTGTTGATTCTGACTACTTTACGAGTGAAAGGGGTTCTGAAAACCATGCCTGGAGCACTCTGAGGGTGTCTGGTGGTACAGGACTACGTTGTTAACACACTCAGAGCACAGTGCAGCTGCAAACACCCACACGTGCTGCTTTACACATGGTGAGTCAGAGGCGCTTAACACCTGATGCCTCTGAAACCTCAGAAGATAAGGGCAGCTTAGCAGGACGTTTGGGGTAGTGCTGCACATATCTTGCAAAGCCACTTCAGTGACCAGCCCCTGCTCTGTTCCCTGTCTCTCTGCAGGCATAAGCTGCGCTGGCACAGCTTCCAGAGCTCCCACCGGCCCAGCCTCAGCTCCGCATCGCTGCAGATCAACTGCCAGTCGGTGGCACAGATGAACCTGCTGCAGAAGTACTCTCTCCTGAAGCTAACCGCCCTCCTGGAGAAGTATACGCCTTCCAACAAGCACGGCTTCAGCTGGTATGGGCTCAGAGCC